>JAQQPU010001250.1:26621-85906 GCA_029168905.1 Artemia sp. Kazakhstan ARC1039 | reverse complement strand
TGTTTTTGAAATCCCCCTTCCCCCCAAACTCAAAATTTTCCAAAATTTTACTTTAGAAGCTTTTTTAAATATTTGTAAAGCGCTAAGACATAGTGTTACAAACATTAGAATCAACTTTAGAGGACAATTTATGTCATGGAAAGATGTTTATGAAATCCCCCTTCCCCCCAAACTCAAAATTTTACTTTAGAAGCTTTTTGAAATATTTGTAAAGCGCAACAACATAGAGCGTTACAAACATCAGAATCAACTTTAGAGGACAAATTATGTTATGGGAAGATGTTTTTGAAATCCCTCTTCCCCCCAAACTCAAAATTTTCCAAAATTCTACTTTAGTAGCTTTTAAATATTTCTAAAGCGCTAAGACATAGAGTGTTACAAAAATCAGAATCAACTTTAGAGGACAATTTATGTCATGGGAAGATGTTTTTGAAATCCCCCTTCCCCCCCCCCACCACATAATTTTCCAAAATTCTAATTTAGAAGCTTTATTTCTAAAGCAATAATAGAGTGCTAAAAACATTAGAATCGACTTCAGAAGACATGTTATATCACGGGAAGAGGTTTTTAAAACCCCTAAACCCCCAAATTCAAAATTTTCCACGATTCTACTTTAGAAGCTTTTTAAATATTTCTAAAACACTGATAGATAGAGCGCTACAAATATCAGAATCAACTTTAGAGGACAATTTATGTCATGGGAAGATGTTTTTGAAATCCCCCTTCCCCCCAAACTCAATTTTTTTCCAAAATTCTACTTTAGAAGCTTTTTAAATATTTCTAAAGCACTAATAGATAGAGCGAAGATGTTTTTCATGTCATGGGAAGACGTTTTTGAAATACCCATTACCCATTGAAATTTTGACAAAACAACATTTTACCTTAATTTTCAGTTATCAGTTTCTTTTTCTCTGGCTTTAGTTCTGAAAATGCAATTTCAGTTATTTGAGCAGAATTTTAAGCCATATCAATGTTTTATTTCCAAAATTTAGGAAATGTATTTGCATATATTTAAAACCTTATAAGTTGGGATTGAGCAAAGTTTTGAAGCTGAAAACAATTTTGTTGTACTTCATTTAAACAGGAGATCTATTTTGCAAGGTTCCATTGCTAACCACAAATTTGATGTTATGAGTTGTATTAAAATCTTTGACTTATATGGGTTGTTTCACCCTTTTACGAAATTTTAAGGGTTTTTAGACAAATTTTTAGACAGGCAATTTATCAACCAGATTTTAGAGCATTATTCCAGTGCAACACGTTGCAACAAAATGGTCAGCTTAGATTAGTATAAGCAGGGGCACCGCGAGCAGGTTGCTGACCACCGCCCCCACCCTCCCCCTCCACCCGCTATCAAGTCCCCTTGCAGCTAACCTTTGCACCCTCAAAAGAAAATTTTTATATAAGTTCCAGCATTTTTTACATATTTTAAATCCCGGATGTAAAAAAGAAAAGCAAAATTTTTCAACATTATAGGATTAAGCTATTTGAATATGTTTTATGTGGTTACCCAACTCAAAATGTTAAGGGGTTTCCAAAAAAATAATTAAAACAAATATAGGTTATTTGATAGCCTACTTGTGCATTATAAATAACCCACCACTATAGACTGTACAAGGAAACCAGACAAACGGGTATTTGTTAGATAAATGGATCGCAAAGTGTGTTTTTCTTATTGCATTTACAATATTTAAACTGTTGTTTTTTTGGGTTTAGGGAGGGAAAAAGGTACCTGGGTTAGGTTATGTATTTAATATATACTATGATTTACCCCCCACCCCCTAATGTGCAAATATATAGCCCAAATTTGTTTTAAACTATTATATTTTCATCCTATTTTATTTTATTTCATTAGCAGTAACCAAACTTAACTTCTTTCATGTATAGTGGTGGGTTAGTTATAATGCACAAGTACCAATTATTCTATAGTTAAATATGTACTTCAGCCCCTCTCTCCCCCTTCCTATTTACATTTTAATAATGTCTTGTAACTTCAAGAATGAAGATTGCTACACTAAACTATTTGGAAAAAAACACTTGAATTGCTTTAAAATTTCTGTTTTTGATGATTCGGCTTCAAATACCGCCTCCAAGGGAGGATTTCATGATCAACAATATTACTTGTTGTAAAAAAAAACTTTGTGGATTGGAGCCAGTTCTGCAGAGAGGTTTGTATGTACATATGCCATTCAAACTCCACTCCTTTGGGAGGAGAAGGAGTCATTGTTGAAATAGATGAAGCCAAATTTGGGAAGCATAAATATAATCGTGGTCGGATTGTTGTGGGTAAATGGGTATTTGGTGGAATAGAGTGAGGAACTAGTAATTCATTCATGGTTTCTGTGCTGGATAGAAGTAGTGCCAAGTTGTTGGGAATTATCCAAAACCAAATCCTGCCAGGGACAACAATTATCAGTGACTGTTGGAGGGCCTAGGATTGCCTGGCTAACCAGGGTTATCAGCATTTACACGTCAACCACAGCATAAATTTTGTTGACCCTGCAACAGATGCTTACACACAAAACATCAAAAGACACTGTTGTGACGTTCAAGACAATATACCCAAATATGGCAGAAGAACATATGGAAGGATATCTGGCAGAGCACTATTTCAAAAAAAATATTCAATCTCCTTGAGAATGCACCATTTCATGAAACATATATTGGAGCCTTATAACCCCAACTAATTTGTTTTTTATGGGTATTATTTGCTAATTAATTTTAAAAACATTGTAACAGAAAATTTGGCAATTTACGGTATCTAACCCCATTTGTTACTGATGTTTCTAAAAAAACAATGAAAGATTACATTTACTTTATACAAGGATGTTTTTTCTGTTTTTTTTTTTTTTAGTTAACAACATTTCCAGATACCTTGCTATTCTTCCGTAACACATCTTCCCATAATATAATTTGTCCTCTGAAGTCAATTCTGATATTTGTAGCGCTCTATCTATTAGTGCTTTAGAAATATTCAAAAGCTTCTAAAGTAGAATTTTGGGAAATTTTGAGTTTGGGGGGAAGGGGGATTTCAAAAACATCTTCCCATAACATAATTTGTCATCTGAAGTCGATTCTAATGTTTTTAGAACTCTATCTATTAGTGCTTTAGAAATATTTAAAAGCTTCTAAAGTAGAATTTTGGAAAATTTTGGGTTTGGGGGGAAGGGAGATTTCAAAAATATCTTCCCATAACATAATTTGTCCTCTAAAGTTGATTCTGATGTTTGTAACGCTCTATGTCTTAGCACTTTAGAAATATTTAAAAAAGCTTCTAAAGTAAAATTTTGGAAAATTTTGAGTTTGGGGGGAAGGGGGATTTCAAAAACCTCTTCCCGTGATATAACGTGTCCTCTGAAGTCAATTCTAATGTTTGTAGCACTCTATCTATTAGTGCTTTAGAAATATTTAAAAAGCTTCTAAAGTAGAATTTTGAAAAATTTTGAGTTTGGGGGGAAGGGGGATTTCAAAAACATCTTCCCATATCATAATTTGTCCTCTGAAGTTGATTCTGATATTTGTAGCGCTCTATCTATTAGTGCTTTAGAAATATTTAAAAAGATTCTAAAGTAGAATTTTGGAAAATTTTGAGTTTGGGGGAAGGGGGATTTTAAAAAGCTCTTCCTGTGATATAATGTGTCCTCTGAAGTTGATTCTAATGTTTTTAGCACTCTATCTATTAGTGCTTTAGAAATATTTAAAAAGCTTCTAAAGTAGAATTTTGGAAAATTTTGAGCTTGGGGGGAAGGGGGATTTCAAAAACATCTTCCCATAACATAAGTTGCCCTCTAAAGTTGATTCTGATGTTTGTAATGCTCTATGTCTTAGCACTTTACAAATATTTAAAAAAGCTTCTAAAGTAAAATTTTGGAAAATTTTGAGTTTGGGGGGAAGGGGGATTTCAAAAACATCTTGCCATGACATAAATTGTCCTCTTAAGTTGATTCTGATGTTTTTAGCACTCTATGTCTTAGCACTTTAGAAATATTTAAAAAAGCTTCTAAAGTAAAATTTTGGAAAATTTTGAATTTGGGGGGAAGGGGGATTTCAAGAATATTTTCCCATAACATAATTTGTCCTCTAAAGTTGATTCTGATGTTTGCAATGCTCTATGGCTTAGCGCTTTAGAAATGTTTAAAAAAGCTTCTAAAGTAAAATTTTGGAAAATTTTGAGTTTGGGGGAAGGGGGATTTCAAAACATCTTCCCATGACATAAATTTTCCTCTAAAGTTGAATCTTGTGTTTGTAGTACTCTATGTTTCAGCACTTTACAAATATTCAAAAAGCTTCTAAAGTAGAATTTTGGAAAATTTTGAGTTTGGGGGGAAGGGGGATTTCAAAGACATCTTCCCATGACATAAATTGTCCTCTAAAGTTGATTCTGATATTTGTAGCGCTCTATCTATTAGTGCTTTAGAAATATTTAAAAAGCTTCTAAAGTAGAATTTTGGAAAATTTTGAGTTTGGGGGGAAGGGGGATTTCAAAAACCTCTTCCCATGACATAATTTGTCCTTTAAAAATGATTCAATTATTTTTACTTGGCTATCTCTTGTCAAATTCTTTCCCTAATTAATAAAGGTTAAATGTCTATAGAGTTGTTTGGCACCTAGATGCTACCCTTAAGGGTAAGGGGTTACTAAGCAAAGTTGTGACATCACAACAAACCCAGTTTCATTATACCATGACCAAAGTCAGGATGGGTTGAAAATTAAATGGCTTACAATGAAAATAGGATTTTGGAATATATTTTGATGAACAAGGTTAAAAGCTGAAGTTGTGTAAGGCAAGCAGTGATTTATAATTATGATAGGCCTAGTAATATAGGATGAAATGTGAGCTAAAACAACAAGTAATGTGCAGTAATTTACCATTATATAGAGGGGGGAGGAGTGGAGGTAGGTACTTCAAAGTACCTTCCTGGGACATAGGCTACCTTAGCATGTAGATCCATCCCTGAAAGTTTCATTTACCTAACCTGACCCCTTTCCAAGATAGCCAAAAGTAACAAAAGTAGAATTTTACCTTAGATTCTACAGAATAGGCCTAGATTTTTTTTTTGGAATATCCAGTGGACCCTAGGCCTATCTCATAATATAAAGATCATGTAGAGTTCATATTGTCCCTGTACCATTACGGATTCTCGTATATAGAAATTCTTAAAAGAAATTATCTCTATTTAACAGGAACTTTCTAAATTTCTCTTCAAGTTATTAATTTATTCCTTATTTATGCTACTCCTAACCTGTCTTCTTCTATTTAGCAGTCGGGTATAACTTGAATGACTTTTTTCTTCTTTTTCCTCAGTCTGGAATCTGATGGCAGTTGCTTGGCAATAGATAGTGCACCAAGGGAACGCCGTTGGCGCATTTTCACTACGTAATTTTTTTTAGTGGAGTTGGAAATTAAGGGGAAATCAGATCTTGTACGGATGAGTAAAAAAAAAACAGAAATTCAGAGACAACGTTATCCAGTGTTCGGTCGGTACTTAAATACATCTACTGAAGTAAAGTTCGAAGTACTTAAATACATATTTAAAGACATTCTTTAAAAAATACTTTAAGTACATAGTAACATACTTAAATACATTTTTCGTGTACTCATCGGTATTAAGTACCAAGTACATTTTGTCTTGAACTTTTCTAAAGTCTTCTAGAAATCAGAACAAATTTTAAAATTTTGGGCTTATTATAAATTGATTAAAACAAAACTTTCCGAAAAAGAAGTTCTCTAAAGAAAAGTAAAAGCCATATTAAACTTAAGATTAGAAGAAATAGGAACCTACAATAACTCAACTCAAAACAACCAGAAGTTACTATTAAAGTATAAATGAAACCAAAAACGAACAGAAACTAAATGAAAAATCATAGCAAAAAACCATTCAGCAGTTGCTAATAAAAATGAATCAATAAATCTTAAAACGAGTAAGTCTTAAATTGACGATGTCAATCAAGCTTAAAGCAAACAAAAATATTTTGTCTTTAAAGTATAAGAGAACCCAAAACAAACAGAAATTAAATAAATAATCATAGCAAACAAATATACAATAGGTAGTAATATAAATGAATAAATAAATCCTAAAACGATCGAAACTTAAATTGTATATGCAAATAAACTTAAGACGAACAAAAACCACTAAAAAACAAACGTTTGGGTTTTACCTCCTTCTCTCACTGTAAAAGTCTAAAACTTAGGTGCAATTGGCACCGGATTTCAGCACAAGGGACTTTAATTCTAAACATTTATATTTCGTTGCTAGCTTAGGATCTGAAACAAACAAGACAAAAAAAATCTTAACCAATAGATTTCTAACAAATTTTCTTTTTAACCAGTGGATTTTTAACCAATTGGCTTACACTGCTTTTTGTGGAAACTTAGAATTAGTGTATTTTGATTGAATAGTTTTTTTAATTAATTTTTGCTCGTTTTTTAATTACAAAACGTTTCATGCTTTTAAAAAGCTGCTTATTTCAAAATATGACTTTTTTCCATTTTTTTGACATCAAACATTCATCAAAGTATCACAACTAGCATAAAAGTAATAATACAAAAGTACCAAACTATCAAATTAAAGAAATGATTAAAGTTAAGAAGGTATCAAAGTATCAAATTAACAATTAAAAGCTTGCACAACTTACAGCCCTTGCACCGTAATTCTAAGTTACCACGTAAATCACTAAATCCAAGTAACAACAATTAAATTCCGTAACTCAGAGCCATTTCCCTGGGGCTGGGGGGCAACCCCGGAAGCATAGTTATTTGGCCTTTGGACTGTTTTGAACAAAATGGCTATCTCAAAATCTTTATCGGATTTATTTGGAGGAAAAGGCGTGGGTGTGGTAGATACCCTCCGATCACTTTTGATGACTCTTACAAAGAAAACTAGAAGTTTCAATTTCCAATCAAACGAGCCATATCTGAAGTTTATACGATCATGCCTTACATAA
The DNA here is from genome assembly GCA_029168905.1 of Artemia sp. Kazakhstan ARC1039. Taxonomy (NCBI): domain Eukaryota; kingdom Metazoa; phylum Arthropoda; class Branchiopoda; order Anostraca; family Artemiidae; genus Artemia; species Artemia sp. Kazakhstan ARC1039. The sequence continues at coordinate 78,961 of JAQQPU010001250.1, read as the reverse complement.
ACCTTACATGCCCTCAGAGCATAGCTTATAGCACTTGTCCCCGGGCTCTGGGAGATATGCTGACCCTGGAGTCTTTGTAATTTGATCTTTAAACTATTTTGAAGAAAATAGCTGTCTAAAAATTTTGATTGGATGCATTTGGGGAAAAAAGGGCCTGGGAAGATCTAGTTGCCCTCTGATAACTTTTGACTCTTGAGAAGGGCTCTTAAAATTCTGATTTACAATCAAGTAAGCCCCTTCCGAAGTTTTTACGACCATCTCTCCCATAAAAACCTTATATGCCCCCAGGGCACATTTTACAACACTTACCCCTGAGTTCGGGGGGAATGTTTTATCCCTGGAGTTTCTGTTATATTATCTTTGGTTTTTGAACAAAATGGCCATATAAAAAAAACCGACTGGACGTATTTGGGGCCAAGAAGGTTGGGAGGGAGGTGACTAGTAACTAAAATTTACAACGCTTCCCGTGGCTCTGGGGGGGGGAGGAGTATGTTGACAAAGAAACTTTTCTATGTCAAAATTTTCATATGATGCATTGGGTGAAAGAGGGTGTTTGTGTAAGGGAGGGGTAGATACCCTCCGTTAACGTTTGACTCGTAACAAGGTAACTTAAAATCACTTTCCAATAAAATGAGCACCATTCAAAGTTTATACGACCCTTTCCCCCTCTTACATAAAAACCTTATACGCGTCTGGGGTATAGCTTAAAACACTTACTCCCGGGCTCTGCGGGGCAGTGTCGACCCTGAAAGTTTTGTTATATGATGTTTTAACTATTTAAAAAAATTACTGTCTCAAAATTTGTATCGGGTAGCTTTGGGGAAAAAAGGGCAAGAAGGGGTGGGGCTAGTTGCCCTCGGATATCTTTTGACTCTTAAAAAGTGAACTAAAACTTTTCATTTCCAAGTCCTCTCGGAAGTTTATACGACCATCCCTTCCATAACAGCCATATATGCCCCCAGAGCGTAACTTACATCGCCTACACTCGGGCCCTGGAGGGTTGCATCGACACCTGATTTTTTTTTAATCTAAGCTTTGAACTATATTTAACAAAATGGCTATCTCAAAGTGGCTATTGGATGTATTTGGGGGAAAAAGGGCGTTGAGGGGCTAGTTGCCCTCGGATCTCTTTTTACTCTTAAAAAGTGAACTAGAACTTTCAATTTCCAATAAAATGAGCCATCTCTGAAGTTTTTACGAGTATCCCTTTGATAAGAGCCATATACGCCCCAAGGATATAACTTACAATGGCTGCCCTCTGGTCCCTGGGGGCTCTGTTGACACCGGAGTTTTTGTTATCTGACCTTTGAACTATTTTGAGAAAATGGCTATCTCAAAATTTGTATCAGATAGGTTTGCGGAAAAGGGGTTTGGGGGGGGGCTAGTTGCCCTTCGGTCTCTTTTGACTCTTAACAATTGAACTATAACTTTCAATTTACATTCAAATGAGCCCTATCTAAAGCTTATACGAGCATCCTTTCCATAAGAGCCATATATTACCAAGGGCATAACTTACAACGCCTGCCCCCAGGCCTTGGGAGGTTGTACTGAAGCCGGGTTTTTCTTATCTGACCTTTTAACTACATATAACAAAATAGCTATCTCAAAATTTTTATCGGATGAGTTTGGGGAAGAAAAAGCATGAGTGGGATGTAGTTGCCATAGGATCTCTTTTGACTCTTAAAACGTGAACTAGAACATTCATTTTCGAATCAAATGAGCCCTCTCTGAAGCTACCTCACCCTCCCCCCCCCCCACCCACACACACACACAAACACGTTGTTTTTTCCTGAGATGTATCCAAAAGATATTTTGAGACAGTCTTTTTATTCATTATATTCCAAATTTCCTGTATTAAGGCTTTTGAGGATGATACAAATCTTCAGAGCCTGAGGGCGAGGGTTGTAAGTTATGCCCCTGGGGCATTTAAGGTTCTAATGGAAGGGATGGTTGTATTAACGTTAGAGGTGTCCCATATGGTGGAAATTGGAAGTTATAGTTCCCTTTTAACAGTCAATAGTGATGGAGGTCAAGTAGCCTCCTCACCCAACTATCCCTGTTTTCAGTAAAAGCATTTGATTGAAATTGTGCGACGACACTTTTGTTTAAAATAATCCAGAAAACATATAACAATGCCTCCAGGGTTGGCACAACACCCAGAGCATTGGGTAAAGAGCTTTAAGTTATGCCCAGGGGGAATATAAGGTTTTTATGGAATGGGTGGTCGTATTAAATTCAGATAGGTTTCATTTGATTTTAAATTGGAAGTTATAGTGCCCTTTTTGAGTCAAAGTGATTTGAGAGACCCACCCTCCTCCCAAGCCCATCATTTCCCATAACAAACATCCAAACAGAGTTTTGAGAAATCATTTTTTTCTGCATTGTTGAAAGGTTCAGTAATTATGCGTTGCTTCAGTTGAGTAGTAGTAGTAGCATTAGTAGCAGTATGCAAAGAGCACCTTTTTTCAATCCCCGTCAACACACGGTAAAATAGTAATAGCAGTAGGAGTACAGTTAATAGTAATAGTCTTAGTTTTAGTGGCAGAAGTAGTAGTAGCAGTAATAGTAACAGCAGCAGTAGTGGCAGTTGTAGGAGTATATACAGTAATATTATGATGCAAATATTGTCTTTTGGTTAGTTTAACATCCCCCACAACAAGCGTTGTAAGTTTTAATTTCTCATACAAAATTGTTCTAAGATATTGCTGATTTGCTCTTTTGACAACCTGCATACAGATTCTGTACAACAGAAATATTCTTTGAAAATTCCACCTAGGTTGTGGATTTTGAGCTAGCCAGAAAACAATGTGTGTCAATGGCGGATCCAGAGGGGGGACAGGGGGCGCACCTCCCCCCCCCCTAGCGTAGTCTAATGTAGTGTAATCTACATAATTAACTCAAGTTTGCGTTAATTAAACTTGCTCCTAACGCCAGTTTATCGGATCAACCTATTTTGCGACCCCCCCCCCCCCTAATTTTTTTTCGAATCAACCTATTTTGCCCCCTCTCCCCTAAAAAAATCCTGGATCCACCCCTGATGTGTGTATATATTTCATGCTGCTTCTACGGTTACTGTAATTAAGGACACTAATGACACTAAGTTGATACTTTTAGGGAATGCTTAGGAGGAGTTTCAATTAAACGAAAAAAACCATATGCTTGCAGCTATTAAAAGGGCATATAAGCAGTATTAGGCATATAAGGATACAGGCAGCGATGTTCAATCATAGCTAGTAATATTATTGATATTTTAAAGGAGTTAATTTGATTGAGGATTAAAAGTTCTAGTGCCCTCTTAAGAGTCAAAAGTGATTGAAGGGTAATCAGCCCTCCTTTTTAGCTCATAATTTTCCAGACACTTCCAATCAAAATTTTAAGACATCCCATTTTGTTCAGCATAGTAATCTCTAGGGTTATTGGGTGGGTCAACTCCCCACAGTTATGTAAATTGCCTATTATGCTTAAATACGAAATGTTGCTTTAAAATTATATCCAAACACACTAATTGTATGCTGGTTGCCAATAAGACATCTCAGCAATATACCAAGAACGACTGAAGGTATTGAGTTCTTATTTTTGGGTCTACTTTTATTACTACTTCTGCACTTAAAATTTCACTTAATCAAAAGAGTGTAAGTGTATCCAGGCTGTGAAAGAGCATAGATATAATTTTTTGGGAATGGTATTAACTTTAATCTATCAGGTCAACTAGAGAATTTATATGGCTAAATTAAACATTACTATTTGTGTCATGATATTCAAAAGAGTTTATGTTGTAAAATCTTGTTGAAAAAGTTTCTTCAGAACACAAATAGCAGACCAAACTATAAATTCCTAATGAAAAACCGGATAGAATAAAACTATTATTTCCTTTTTCCTTTAAAAAGAATGTGTCGATATAAAACGAAGAGAAATTAATTAAAAAAAAAATTTTTCTACATAAGTTTTTCCAAAAAAAGTAAAGAACTCCAATAAACCAAAAATGAGCATAATTAGAGCCAAATAATCTACCAATCATATAACTACCATAAATCATCATCATTAAGTAAATGAAACCCAAAACGAACAGAAATTAAAATCAATAACAGAGTCAAACTCAAAACGAGCAGAAACTATTATGAATAGAGTTCGAAAACTCTATACTTTCTAAAAGCAAAATATAATTTTTAGTTTACTGAAAAAATTCTTTTAAATGTTTTCATTTTTATAACTTTAACAAATCAAAAATTAATTGATATTTTAAGGAATAAAGATTAACATATGTATATTAAACTGACAATGTACATTCATTTGAACTTCATTTCAATAAAGTGCAAATTTTGTTCGGGCTTTTACCCTTGACTAGCCTTGACAGAACTCAAGCCTTGACTAGCTGTTCAAGTGTAACCCCTTTAAGTTGAAACATTCGTTGGCTTAGGATTAACTTAATCTTTTTCTTTTCGGTATACATTGGTGGATTTGAACAAGTAGATCATTTGACCTTAGAAGAAGTTTGGAAATAGTCAACATAGATAGAATTAGAATATTTTTCATTTTATCTTATTTTATAAATAAAATCAAGTGTCACTGTGTTCTGAGTACCGATTCTTACCCAACGCCTCAGTTTGTACCACGCTACCAGATTTATTAGCCCTGCGAGGAGGGGCGACCTAACAGCTGGTGCCAGCGGTACTCAAGTTCGGTGCAACTTTTGTTTAAGGGGGGGGGGGATTAATTAAATTCATAAAATTTGGTAAAATTTAATCCTCTGTTCCTCACAAGAAGGTGTGTGTTCAGTTTTCCAAACCTATCCAAGACAGAAAAGTTTGAAAAAGAAATTTTAACCTAAGGGGGAAGCTCAGACAGACTTTTATCTTTTATCTTCCTAAAATTCTTTCTTTCTTCTCCTTCTCTTTCTCTTTGATACAAGTTTTAGTATACGCGTCTGTAATTTACCTAAATGGAGTCATAGGTTTATCATCCTCAAGAGTGTGTAATTATAATACTAAACTTGAGGGTAAATTTAAACCAAGGTACTGAGAAAATTCTCATACAATTTATAAGTAGACCCATTTTAGCGACTTAAAGCACTATAAGGAATCAAAACGTTTCCAACGCTAAGAATTGAAAAGAATAGATCCATCATGAGTTCCAATGAAAACAAAATTAACGAATTAGAAATTGCACTACGACAAGTGCAAGAGGAGAGAATAAGAGTAGAAGAGGACGCACAAGCTAAAATAAACGCTCTACAGGAGCAATATGGAGACGCTCCAGTCACAAACAGGCTTCAAAACCTATTTGTGGAGCAAGCGCCCCACATCTCGTTACTAACATATCCAAATGAAATCCATTCATGGATTATCACACTTAAACGAATACAAAGGAGTTTAGGGAAAGATGATATTGCTATGATAAATCAAGCTATCTGTTATACAAGAGGAGAGATGCAAAGATTCGCAACAAGTTTAGATATTCCTAAAATAAAAGATTTAGACCATTTAGAAAAACTTTTAAAAGAAGCCTTTTTACATGAAAAAGCAGCCGCACAAAAACTACAAGAACTGCTTTCCGAGAAACAAAGACCATCTGAGTTGGTACACCAATTTTACTCCCGAATTGGTAGAAGGGCTCTAGAGTATGCAAAAACTGCTCCTGGTATAAGGGCAGATGACATAACTATTAGTATTTTCAAAAGTGGTATGCTCCCTTCAATTGGAAGGAAAGTTCATGAACAAACTAAAACAACAGACGACAAAGATGAATTATTAACGCTGGCAAAGAGATTTGAATCGATTGATTTAATGTATAGGGACTTCTCAGACATGTCTTTGGGAGCAACAGTGGTTGACTTAGGAGACAAGACCTCCCCTGGAGAACAAGGAGATAACTCCAGAGTAGAATTTCAAAACATAGGAAATTATAAAAATAACCCAAAGAAATGTTTGAACTGTGGAGAGAAAGATATGTCAGGACCAACTAGAGATAATTATTCCAAGTATAAATTTAGTAAAAGAAAAAATGCTCGCATAAAATGCTGGACTTGCGGGGGTCCACATAGACATTCAGAATGTGAAAAACCTCCAACCTGTATCCGCTGTGGTGAAACAGGACACAAAGCAAGATATTGTTTAGCCCCAGCACCTATAAACCAACCCCAAGAAAATTTTTAGGGCAATTTTTGCCGAAAACATGGCGGCCTCCAAGCAATGGTTAGGGAACCACTGGAAGGCACAGGCACAGATTCCGTAGTTTGTAGATATAGGTTAACCGTTAGGAGTAGACCTAGAGTGACTAGAAGTCATGGACATGTCATGACAGGGAGTCATGTACTTCAGAAGGAGGTTGAGAGGACACCTCTCAAGGATACAAAAATGGGTTGCTTCCACCTTATAAGGATGCAAGAAAGGGTTGCGTCTACCTCTTAAGGAAGCAAAAAGGTTTGCATCCGTAGGGACATGAAAAAGGGTTGTATCCCAACGCATAAAGGCTGCATATGCATATACTCACAGAGTATTCATGATCATGAACCTGAATTAGAGTCTCCCAGGCTAACAATTGAGACAAAGAAAGCTAGAAAAGTGCTGGAATGGCTTCTAAAGTAAACAGGATACCGAAATATTTCTAAGATTTGGCATTTTGGGTAGAGCTCAGAACCAAAAATTTCAAATTTAGGAAAGAAAGGAAATCCCTTTTTTTAGGAAAAGGTTAGGAAATCTCCGTTTGGTTCCTGTGAATGGCCTCTTGTATACACTGGATGATTCTGACAAGAAAAAAAAGACGTCAATTTAAGATCATTTTATAAAAAAAAACTAGTCAATGGAGTCATCCGTTTCCTACATTCAAGTCCTTTTTTTCGGGGGGCCAAGATGGGAGCTGTCAAAACCTTAAATAAATTAAGACAATATGGTGTCTTTGTATTTATGTACTGCCAGGTTGAAGAGGCAGTAAAGAATTATGAACTCTGTTTGAGAAGAGTTAAAGTTAGCGTTAGTTACCCCACTCTTTAGGGATAATATTTTCCCTTATGAACTCTTTCACATTCGGTCAAGTGATACCACAGGAAAATTGCGACTTAGCGCGAATGGTGACCAATGCACATTGGTAAAAATATAGTAGTAGGACCATCTAAGGAACAATGATAAAACTAAATCGCATTGCCCATAGGATTCAGAATATTGCTGAACATAAAAGGCACTGCCGATAGGATTTAAAATATCCGTCAAATAAAGGATAAGAATTATAGAAATTATATAAGAGACTTCTTATAATACAGCCATACAATAACTTAAAATAGTAATAATTTGTGATTTCTGTCTCCAACAAAGGAGATGAATTCAGAATATTCGAAAGGTTCAAAATTTTCATAACTCTTAATTTGTTTAAAAATAGAGAACAGGTACAGATTTTTTTTCCTTTCATCATAGAATGTATTTGTAATTGATTTTTCAAGTCTCCCATTGTTACTAGACCTTTTTGGCACCTTTAAATACTCTTTCGAGTATTCAATTATAATTTGTAAAAAATTGTGAATAAAGTTTGAAAAGGCCCAAATAAGAAAATAACATTCAGCTATTCGTAGAGGTCAATTAATATATCTTCTTTTTATTAAAGCTGTGCTCAATTTTAAACCTAAGTAATCAAATAGTCGATTTATCTGTGCTTAGAAATACAAGAGCAGGGATTTGATTTCGGATGCCGTGAAACAACAAACAAAAACAACCCGTAGATTGAAAATATCTGCATGAGCTCAAAACACAACACAACAGCAACCTTATAAGAAAATCGAAATATATTTGCTTGTAATTATTATCTCTTCTAATCAGCAGTTGTACCAAACCAATTCTGCTCAAGTCATCCTCAGGGCTATACTGTGGTGTTTATCCTCCCCATAATATAGTGCAGACGGTTTGATATCATCTATTTTCCCGTCTTGTTTTTAGTTTTATTTTTATGTTTTAAAGCTTTTTCCAATAGGTAATGATTAGAAGTCCTCCAAAAAAAAAGTCCCCCCAGATCCCAAATCAAATTCCATTGAAAGTGTCATAGCGAAAGATACCCATCCTGGCTGGTCAAGCACCCTATCTCAAAGTTCTAATGATAGCTCCAATTCGGAGAATAGGACAAAGATAAGTGTAGGGGTTAATGTAACCATAAACGATGATAATGGGTTTCAAGAGGTCCTCTCTAGAAGTTCTAAAAAAAGGAACAAAAACTCCCCAATTAAAAGCATTTCCCCTCTCACTGCCCAAGAATCTCCCTCCCAAAACTTAGGAATTTACCTTAAAATTACTCCCACTACCCCCTTTGAAATAAAAATGATCACTGCAATAAGAGTTGCAATTTTTAAATTGCTAAAATCAATGTTCTCTCTTAACATTAACCGTGATGGATCTCTGCTAATAGCTGTAGAAGATCAGAAATCAGCAGATACAATAATTAACCTTAAATCCCTTCTGAATACCCCAATTATTGCATCTAATTGGAACCCAAAACAATCACCAACAAAAATAGTAGTTTATAATGTTCCCCCAGAGATATCTACTCAGGAGTTAAAAGAAGGCCTCTCAGATAGGGCTGGAAACACAATCCCAGTTGAGGATGTTACCCAACTTGGAAAACCTAACTCTAATGGCATAAAAACTAGTAGATCCTTCTTATTCACACTAAAGGATAAAATTGATATCACAGAAAAATTATTCCTATTTGGGCAAATCAAACCACACAAGGAATACAAACCTAAGCCTATTCAGTGTCAGAAGTGTTTCAAACTGGGACACACGACAAACAAATGCAATGAAATTCTCCAAGAGTGTAGTAATTGTAAATCTTTCCATCCTAAAGAGCTGACAACTTGCAACAACACTCAGCCTACATGCATCAATTGCAAAGGCCCACATGAATCTACAAATAAATCATTATGCCCTGCATACAAGAAAAGAGCTCTAACACTCCAAATATCAACAGAGAAGGCCATCCCATACCCCTTTGCAGCATTGGAAGCAAAAGCTGCCCAACAATACCAAATAAAGCCTGTAATAAAACCAACCAAAACCCCCAAGTCAAATGCCCCCAATGCATCAAGCACCCCATATAAAACACCATCTTCTAAGCCCCCTAGCTCAAAATCCTATCAGAAGGAATCACCAAGCCAACAAGCCTCCTTTTCCGGTGAGATGAGGCCAGCCTGGCCCTCCCTCCCAAGAAGAAACAAACCAGAAACACTACCAGGAATCAATCCCTTAACCAACAAACAGGATGCACTACCAAAAATGCAATCCCCAAATATATGCTTATTCATTCTAAACTGTAATGCAGTTCAGGCCATGAACATACATCAACTACAGAAAACAAAAATTATTGCAGAATTGGCAAAAATCTACATCCCAGATGATATGCTCATTCAAGCAAAAAAAGATCTTGCTTAACTTTTAACAAAGCTGAACATTGATACACAGTCATATGAAGAATAAATCAACAACACAACATTTATCAATACTCCAATGGAATGTAAGATCACTCACAGAAAATAAGCTAAATGAACTAATATCATTTATGAATAATAATTCCATTAATATTGCTTGCCTCCAGGAAACTCATTTAACCCAAAATCAACAAATTAGGTCTCTGGGATATACTATCCTGAGAAAGGATAGATCTTCAGAGAGAAAAGGAGGTGGTGTAGCTTTATTAGTTAATAATAATATAAAATTTTGTGGCATCAATTTTCCAGATTTTGAAAATGATGTTGATGTAATTGGTATAATTGTTTGGCTGAATAATTTAAAAACCTACATAATAAGCTTTTATAACCCTAATGGCCAAACTATAGATGTCAAGGATTTCTTTAATTATATAAATAATTCTAATATGTTAAAAAATATCATTATTTGTGGTGATTTCAATGCCCACAGCCTTTTGTGGGGGAATAAACCAGAAAATAAAGCTGGTAAATTTATTGAGCATATGACTTCAAATAAAAATGAATTAGCTGTTGCTACCCCTCCAAACCTGAATACATATTTCAACCCCAAAAGTGGCAAATTCTCCACAATTGACCTACAAATTGTGTCTTTAAATTTTTTGAACAAAATTTACATAAATAAAATTGATAGTCTATGTACAGACCACTTTGCTATAGTTTGCTCCCTAAATGAACCTGCTGAAACTTTATCTCATACCTCCAAATATATCAACACTAAAGCAAATTGGTCTATTTTCCAAAATAAGCTAAATGATGAAATTACAAGTTTCACCCAAAGTTCATGCATTTCTAACACAACAGTTGACACACATGCTGAAGCGTTGACATCTTTACTAATAAATACAGCTAATCATGCTATCCCCAGGACAACACCTAAGAAAACATTTCCTAAACAAATTCCTAAAGCATGGTGGACAAATGAGTGCCTAAATAAATGGAGGATAAAAAAGGCAGCTAGGACAGAATTCATAAAAAAACCAACACCTACTACATATTTAAAAAAATTACAAGCAGAATCTAATCTAAAAAGGACTATAATAGATGCTAAATATAAATACTGGAATAATTTTGCAAATAATCTCTCCAGAGATACGCATGAGCCAATTATACATAAAGTCATAAGCCACTTATGTGGGAAAAAGACTTCTCCCAACCCACTCCTGTATGAGCTTATACATAATAATACCCATTATGACAATGATAATGAAAAGGCTAACCTATTTGCAACTCTTTTTGTTAATAAGCTAACATCAAATAATCAAAGCAAACTGTCCACAATTCCTATGAACCCTAGCTACCAACCACGCCCAGGATCCGAGTACATAACTAATCCATTTTCAATCCAGGAATTGAATAATGCAATGCATCATATTAGGTCCAAAACTAGCAGCAGCTATGACAATATACACCCTACATGGATAAAGAATCTCACACCATCATACAAACAAGAACTGCTAAATTGTTATAATCACGCTTGGGCATCTTCCAGGTTCCCCAATATATGGAAATGTTCGTCCCTCCTACCAATCCTAAAGAAAAATAAACCAAAAGATAACCCTGAGTCTTATAGGCCCATAATGATTACTCCTGTGATGGGGAAAATAATGGAGAAAATGATTTATCACAGACTCCTCTGGTTTGTTGAGAAAAATAAAATGATCCCACACACTCAAACTGGATTCAGGAAATACCACTCCTCAACAGATGCTTTCATTTTGCTAACAAATGCAATAGATGAATCTTTCTCAAAAAATAATATCCTAGTGGCAGCTTTCCTAGATTTTGAAGGAGCATATGACAATGTGAACCACCAAATCCTTTTAAATTAACTTGCAAACCTTGGAGTACCTCCTAAGCTAGTATCCTTTATTAAGTCCTTCATAGAAGTGCGAAGTTTCATTGTTTGTGTTGGTTCAGCCTCTTCACCCCAAAAGACAATATCCAAAGGCCTACCTCAGGGAGCAGTCCTCAGTTGCCTCCTATTTGCCCTATATCTCTGGGACACGAACCTACCCCACACGAATCTACAATATGCTGATGATCTGGTGCTATGGTCATCTGGCAACACCTTTCAGATAGCACAGTCAAATCTGCAAAAGTCACTTTTCCAGTTTGAAAAATTCTCTCAACATTCAGATTTACCCATTGCACCCACCAAGTCAAAAATGATCCAATTTCACCGGAAGCGAAACCATGTTAATACAAAACTAACTCTAAATAAAACAACTATTCCAGAAGATAATAATATTAATTACCTAGGTCTCATGCTTGACCAAAAACTTAATTTCCACCTCCACATTTCAAGCACAATAAAAAAATGTTATAGAAAAGCAAATATACTAAAAAGACTTGTTTCCACACCCTGGGGTTGTAAGGAGAAAACCTTACTCCAGTTTTATAGATCACATATAAGACCCCATATTGACTATGGGCTCATTGTCTATGGTGCATGTGGAAAGACCCAGATGCAAAAAATCGAAACAACACAAAATGATATAATACGTCTCATATTTGGTCTTAGGAAACCCACAAGCACCAAGTTTCTGCTTATGGAGAGTGGATTAACAACAATAAGGGAGAGATGTAGCTTTCTCTTGATAAAACATCTTACAAAAATTGAATCAAATAGCTCACACACATTACATAATTGGTTAAGAAATCCAGCCATGTATAGAGGTATTGCAGATGATTATGCCAATATTCAAAAGAAGTTCCCTGTACCAGCAAAGTCTATTGCACTTACTTTCCCCCAATCCCCTCCATGGAATTGGTCATTTCCCATAATAAATACTGAATTTTCAAAATGGAATAAAGATTTAACCCCCATTGCTTTTGTCCAGAAAAAAATTGCAGAACTTAATACAATTACCTATAAAAATCACTTCCAAATATTTTTTGATGGGTCAAAAATGAATGAGAAGGTTGCAAGTGGTGTTTTCCTTCCTCACCTGAAAATTGCAATGGGCGAGAGATTATTCAATAATTTATCTATAATGTCTGCTGAATTAAATGTCATAATCATGGCATTAGAACACCTTAACCAAAACCAATCTTTGATTGAAAATTCGAATAATATTATCATCTATTCCGACTCTTTATCAAGCTTTGAGTTGCTGGCCTCAGCTCCTCAATATAAGTTGGACATTGACACTTATCATTGTCACAGTATTATTGATAATCTTGCTTCAAGTGGCATAAAAACTTACTTTCAGTACATTCCTAGCCATTCTGGCATAAGTGGTAATCATCAGGTTGATGAAATAGCAAAAAATGCTATAAATATTGACCAGACAAGTGGGAGACCAATCCCAATTAGAGATATTTACCGATGGAGGCTATCAGATATTAATTTTAATAAGATTAATCCTATCCTTTCCCCCTTTCCCAATAAGTATCTTTCTAAAATTTATCATAGAATTCGTTCTGGAACAAATGGACTAAATTTCCTTGCATTCTCATATAAGCTTTCTAATTCAAGTGGTTCAATTCCCCTGTCCCCTCTTTGCAGGCATTGTAATATGAATAATGAAACAATTGACCATTGCCTATTTGAATGTAATATGCTGACGTCTGCACAACATACCTTGCCTTCTAAACTGTTAAAATACTTTAAACACCACAAAATCCCACTATCAGCCAAGAGCTCAGCCAACTATACCTGCACACAGAGTATAGAAATCGACATCTATCATCTTATATTTGAACTCCTAGAGTCGAAAGATCTGCTGAAAGATATCTGAATATATATAATAAATATGGGGCAATCAAGCCAGTAGCTCTGTAGCCCACAGAGTGAAGCAAAAGGAAAAGGGCTAAATAGTTCTACTGAAAAGCCCGCTGGCTATTAAATAGAAGAAGAAGAAGCTCATAAGGATTCTGGCTGAGAACTTTGCATAAGTTCTACTACATTAGGAAGACGAAACTAAATATTTAACTTTTATTTACTTTTAGAATAGGTTTAGTTCAGCCATTGGCCTAGATGAAGTGAGGCAAATGCGAGTTTCCTTACAAGAAGAAAAGGAAAGATTTAACAACATATTGGACATCAACGTATAACATTTTTACACTCTTTATATATATAATAGGATTTCTTTCAGTAGGACTGATATTCAGAAAATTAAGAAATTACATACAGGTTATAGAGACCAAAAGTCTCAGGGGTTCAATTTAGAAGTAGTATAAGGAGAAATTGAGTTACACTAGATCTTAGTAAATTTGTGTTTCCTTTTGTTTATTCCTATTAAAACAAAAATTATAATAAGATTTTAAGTGGGGGAGATTGTAAGGAGGCCTTATTTTGTGTAAATTTCGTAACTCAATTTTATTAAAGCTTGGAATTCCCTTTAGCTTCATACATCAGAAATAAAGCGACAATTTCAAATTAGCTTGAATTTGAAATAACTTCTCTTTGCGTAACTAGCATTAAATCTTTTAGTGACACTCTTTATCCAAGAATCAAACGAACTTTGAACCCGTGATATGTAAAGCCCTAATTTTGACCAGTTTTGCAAGTCCTTGCAAGACTGGAAAGAAACTACTTTTAACAAAAGGTGGTTGATAGACTAGGAGGGAGAGAAGGTCGCTAAACGGATCAAGTAGCAAAAAGAATATAACTTATGGAGAAGAGACAAATCGGGGTAGTTTTGCGGGGTAGTTTGAAACACGGTAGTCCTTTTTGGAAATCGAACAAAGAGTAAGTGTTTACTTTATAATAACGATAAGCTACCACTGTCTGTCTGAAATTCTCTTTGGGGATAAAAGTTTGAAGATAAAGGTTAAAATAAGAAGAAAAAAACCTCTAAAAGACTTTCTGTCACTTGGAAATAATTTTAATAAGTATATAAGAGAAATTGATGATTTTGGGACTTATAGTTTCATTTAGTATTCCCACTTAGACGAGGCTTGAGCCATTTGGACGAAGCAGCATTTTTTAAGGTTAGAATAAGCCAAATTAAATTTCTTCCCAGAAATTTAAGCTTTGAATAACTGAAGGTTTAAAGAGGGAAGGAAATCTTAACCAAGAAGAGAAAGCTAGGAGAGCCATTTGTGCTTCCTCTTTCAGCCTAGAGTTCCTTGAGACTTAGCTTGACTTTATAAAGACCTTATATCCGAAAATTGGAATTATCGGACAATAATATTACTTAAACTCCCCCCCCCCCCCCTTTGTGCAATCTTCAGACTTTTATACGAAGAAGAACACACCGTTCCCCCTTTAATCACTCTTTCATTTCGTTAATCCCATACTGCATGTTTATACAAAGGTAACCTCAATGTTTATACAAGCAGGTTAAGGGAAAAAGGTGAACAATATTACCAGCTTAAAAATTTCTAAACCTTTATGTCCAGATATTTTCAATTAAGTTTTCCTTGCTAAAATTAAAGCTTAATAAAGGTCAAAGGAATACACAATACTATCAAGAAATAATAAAAGAATCTCTTGGTTTGGGTTAATGAAAATTGGAATTAAAAGCAAGTACGGTTATTCTTAGCTTAGCTCAAAAATAGCTTGAACTAAAGGATTTTTATAACCCATAACTCAAGCCTTGACTAGCTGTTCAAGTGTAACCCCTTTAAGTTGAAACATTCGTTAGCTTAGGATTAACTTAATCTTTTTCTTTTCGGTATACATTGGTGGATTTGAACAAGTAGATCATTTGACCTTAGAAGAAGTTTGGAAATAGTCAACATAGATAGAATTAGAATATTTTTCATTTTATCTTATTTTATAAATAAAACCAGTTGTCACTGAATTCTGAGTACCGATTCTTACCCAACGCCTCAGTTTGTATCACGCTACCAAATTTATTAGCCCTGCAAGGAGGGGCAACCTTACACCTTGGAAAATGTTGTATTTCATCCAGGGTCCCCAAGTCTTTCTAAACAAATATACCCCAAATCATCAAATTATAATAAAATTTCGTGCTTTGATTTCAGCACTAGTTTATGTCTCCTATATACGTATTAAATTTGTTACATAGCCTGGTCTATCGAGGTGACAGAAATCTTTCAGAAATTTACTTCTTATCTCAATTTTATCCTCAAAGGGGAATTCAGAATCCAATTGATAACTTAATTCAACACGGAAATGGGATTTTCTCGCTATGGTCTAAATTGACGAAAAGCTTTAATATTATTATTTTAATTTTACATTTAAAGAAATCGAACCAAGCCAGATACTTGCTATAATTCGCTAAAAGATTACATACCAAGAGTTCCTTTCTAGTCCCCTCTTCTCACAAGATAACCAGTATTTTCTCTCCCCCGTACATTTTATTTGTTTGCTACTTGATTCGTTTAGTGACCTTCCCTTGCTCTTTTAGCCAATAAACAACTTTTTGTTCAAAGGTAGTTTTTTTCCGGTATTTCAAGGCCTTGCGTTCTCTTTGTGTTATACCAAAAACTGGTCTAAATTAGGTCTTCAAATATTTATCACTGGTTCAATAGTCGTTTGATTCATGAACAAAAAAATGTCATTACTAGATTTATGACTAGTTACGCACAGTAAAGTTATTTTCAAGTTCAAGCTAATTTGAAATTCTCGCTTTATTTCTGATCTATTGAAGCAAAGGGAATTCCAAATTTTACTGAAATTGAGTTACCAAATTTACACTAAAATAAGGCCTCCTTACTGTTCATAACACTTACAAATGCTTAAGGTGCTTTGAAAAATGCTTTGTATCCCTTATAAAACTCTTACTGATGCTTTATAACACTTTTACACTCTTTTGGTGCTTTGATAAATGCTTTGTAGCACTTATAAACTCTTACTGATGCTTTATAACACTTACAAACTTTTTGGTGCTTTTATAAATGCTTTGTATCGCTTATAAAACTCTAATGCTTTATGGCACTTACAAACGGTTTGGTGCTTTTGTAAATGCTTTGTGTCGCTTAAAAAACTCCTACTGATGCTTTATACCACTCATACCACTTATTTTTGTAAAAGAAATACTGCTGTATAATGCTGATATGCCCTTTTGATAACCTGCTTGTACAGAGAACTTTTCAACCTGTCCTTAGCCTCAGTAATAGTAGTAGTTGTTGCAGCAATATTACTAATAGTAACAGAAGTAGCAGCAGTAGTAGTAGTTGTAGAATGCAGAGTGCTCCCTGAAAGTTTCAGCTTTATATCCAAAACTTCAGCAGAAGTAGTAGTCTTATCAGTCTTAATGTAAGCAATAGTGGCAACATGCACATACTGCCTTTTGGCTTTTTTAACATCCCTCCCAACATGCTCTTGGTCCATTGGTCACCCCCCTCATCATTCCCCAAAAGTTCCAATTTAATAGCCGCAATCACTCTTCAGTTTCCCCCTTTGACAACCAGTATGCCTGTATCAAACTTTGATTTAGTTCAATTCTCCTCTCAACATTCTCTGAATTTTGTGATGCTGGAAATGTCAACCCCCACAGCCCTCAGAATAAGGGATATAAGCTATGTAATTTGCCCATTGTATACATAAAGTATTTGTTATTGGGAAAGAGGGCACACACTTTCCCAATAAAAAACACTGGTGTTAAAAAGACCAACAATAACCTCTTCCCCAATAAGAATACTTCATAGAAACAATGGGCCAATTGCATAGCTAATAGCCCTTGCTCTGAAGGTTGTGACGGATTGATACCCCCAAAATTTATGCTACAGATACATAGTTACTAGACTTCAGCTTTGCTGAATAAAATGGCTGTCTCAAAATTTTTACTGGATGTCTTTTGAGAATTAATTGACTGTAAGGGCTTCAAGCCGTCCAATTTGTTTAATCTTAAAGAGGGAACTAGAACTTCACATTTTCAATCGAATTAGCTTCTTTAAAAGTTTATATAATAGTTCTGTCTATGATTTTGCTTATATGTCCTTTTGAAAAACTACAGAAATTTAGTTTTTTCCTTCAAGTTTCCCCCCCTAAAAAAAACAAGAAAAATCCCTAAGAGTCTCATTCAAATATCCTTACTTTAATAGTTACACCAATCGCAGTAATTAATAGTATACGCATAGTGCCATTTGGCTAGGTAAATATCCGGATATCCAATATTCCCATTATCTTCGCCCCTGATAGTAGTTACAGTAGTAGTAGCAGTATAAATAGTATTAGGACTAGTTGTAGGTCTAGCAGCGGTATTAACAATTATAAGATCAGTAATAGTGGCTGTTGTAGTATTAATATATTTGCTTTGGTCAGTTGAACAATATTAATAGCAGCAATAGTATGAATATATTGCCGTTTGGTCAATTGGACATCCCCTCATGACACCCTGGAAGTTTCAGCTTGATACAGTTGGCTGTTCCAAAGGTATTGCTGAGTCACCCTTTTGACAATCTATATGCACAAAGTATGCTTTGTTTCAGTCAACTTTTCCCTCAATAAATCCTCAAATTTTTACTTCAATACCCTTATGCTTTGTGGTACTCGCTACAGAAGCAGTAGTTGTAGTGCTAATAGTAGTATAGTAGCAGTAGTGGTAGTAGTTGTAGTAGTATTAGCAGTAGTATTATCAGTAGTAGCAGCAGTTGTTATAGTAGTAGCGCGCAAATACAGCCTATTTTGTTCATTGGTCATCCTCTTATTATTTCCTGGATGTTCCAAATTAATATATTCAGTTATTCCTTAGTTACGCCCTTTTATCAACATATATATGTAAAATATGCTTTGATTTATTACAACACTCCCCGCAACATTTTCTGAAAGGATCACCAAAAAGCTTTTCATCTTTTTGGACACTAAAGGTACCCAAAACTACCCACCTTTCCCAATAACAAATACAATATGAAAACAATGGTCGAATTGCATAGTAAATGCAATTGCAATTGCCTATAATAATTGCAATTGCCTATAATAAATTATCTATGTGAAAAATTGACAAATTATACAAATTATACCTCTCTCCCTAGGGGCTAGGGCGGGCACGGCATCCCCGGACCGATATTTATGGGTTCTTTTGACACTTTTAGACAAAAGGCTATTTCATAATTTTTTTAGCAATGAGGGAGGAAGCCATCTAAAAAGGACAAGGGGAGCATTTGGCCTCCAAGCACTTTCCAACATCTCCACCAATATTCCATGAGAGTTTCAGCTTAATACCGTCAGCTGTTTCTAATATATTGGTGATGCTTCCTCTGGATAACCAGTATGCAAATTATTTGTTTTGATTTTGTTCAACATTTCCTTCAATATTTCCTGAAAATAGTTGCAATTGGTCGCAGTTTCCGACAGTCACTCTCAAAGTCATGAGTTGTCACAGCTACAAGCAGTTATAGTCAAAATCATAAGTAGTCACTGTTGCATGTAGTCTTAGTTGCAAGTGTTCCTAGTCACATTTACAAGTAGTCGCCGTTGCAATCGCAAGTAGTCGTAATTGCAGTCACTGTAGTAACAGTGTAATAGCAGTAGTAGTAGTAACCCAGCAAGTTTCAAGATAATGGTCTTAGCTGTTCCTAAAATATTGTATGTACGGTTTTTGGATAACCTGGATGCAATTAGTGTTGTTTGATTCAGATCAATATACCCCGCAACATTTCCCGAGGTGTCACTTAAATACCCTTTGCTTTTTTGGACTAACCCAGGATATTTACAATCCTTGCTATTGGGACTCTAAGGTGGATGAAATTTCTGGAGGCATAGTCTTTAGACCTTTTTGGCTCTTTTAAACAAAATGCCTTTTTAAAAATTTCGATCAATGTCGAGCAGTAGTGTCACATAAAAAGGGCAACAAGGGGGAAAATGATTGGCCTCAAATCTTTCTTTGACATCACCTCTTAAATAATAAACATTCTTAAATTAACATAGATACTTTTTTTTGATAGACTGTATGCCCATAGTGCCTTTTAATTTAAAATAACATATCCCGCAACATTCTCCAAAGTTTCATCCTAATACCCTTAGCCTTTTTTGGATAAACCCAGAATCCAATGTTCCTCGAATTCTAAACGATAAAACCTGTATTTGAATCATGGGAAAACTGCATAATTTCTAATTCTTTCCTCGGGTCTATTGGGGGCATTGCATCCTGAAAGTGCAGCTATTAGATCTTTTGACCAGTTAGAAGAAAATGATAGTTTCAAATTTTTATCAGCGTTGGGCCAACGGCGTATGCAAAAATCACAGGGAGATGGGAGAGGGTCCTGGTTGCCTCCCATCTCCCTTCAACATCTCCTCAACATACCTTGAAAGTCTTGACTTAATACCTTACTTAGTCATTATTCAGATATTGCTGATACTACTGAGAATGAATTATATTACAAATATTTTCCTTTATATTTATGACATTGAAAAACATATATTGCAATAAAGTAAAACCTTGAATTTCTGAGGTTTCAGTAATTAATATCCTTGTGTATCAAATATTCAGTTTAATTTCGCTAGTTCTTTCCAAGGTCTGTTCAAGAAACATGTAGTTTTCATTAAAAAGCAAATGACTCAATTGGCTAATATTTTTACGTTTAGGGGAGGAAAAACAGAGTAGTAGCCAAACTTTTCCTTGTTGTGATTTTTGTTCGTTTTAAATTGAACTTAAATAGTCAATTTAAGGTTTACTCGAGACTTACTGATTCATTTATACTATCAATTAAAATCTTTTTCCACAAAATAAGTTTTTCAAAAAAGTAAAGAACTCAATTAAACAAAAATGTTGCAAAAATAAAATGAAATAATCTACCAAGCGTGAAACTACCACAAATCAGTATCGATACTGATTCCTTGTATTTTCCTTGTAGTGATTTTTGTTCGTTTTAAATTGAACTTAAATAGTCAATTTAAGGTTTACTCGAGACTTACTTATTCATTTATGCAATCAATTAAAATCTTTTATCACAAAATGAGTTTTTCAAAAAAGTAAAGAACTCAATTAAACAAAAATGTTGCAAAACTAAAATGAAATAATCTACCAAGCGTGAAACTACCACAAATCAGTATCGATAAATAAATGAAACCCAAAATGAACAGAAATCATAGGCAGCGCAATAGCGCAACCTAAGTAAAGAACAATGTTGGCACAATGTATTATTTATTTTTTTGGTTTCCATACCCGGGCACTTCTTATCGAAGGAGTTGTCGTAGAAACTTTGAAAAGGCCTTATTCGATTGGAAATTGGAGTGCCTAGTGCCCTTTTTAATAGTCGAAAGTGATTGGAGGGCAACTAACCCCTCTCTTTCGCCCACCTTTTCCCCAAACACATCCACTTAAAATTTTTAGATAGCCATATTGTACAGCGTTGTTGATTTCCAGATAGAAATTATGTTTTTGAGTAGGACACTCCCCCACAGCCCTCATGGCATGGGTTGTAAGTTATGCCCTGGGGGCATATAATGTTTTTATAGAGCGCTTTGTCGTAGAAACTTCAAAAAGGGCTTATTGGATTGGAAATTGAAATGGCTAGTGCCCTTTTTAATAGTCGAAAGTGATTGGAAGACAACTAACACCTGTTCCACGCCCACCATTTCCCCAAACATATCCAATCAAAATTTTGAGATAGCAATTTTGTTCCACGCAGTTTAAAGTTCAGGAAATTATACCTTCGAGCAGGACAATCCCCCACATTCTCCAGGGCAAGGGTTATAAGTTATTCCCTGGGGACATATAAGGTTTATATTGAAATCTTTGTCGGAGAAACTTGAAAAAGGGCTCATTCGATTGGAAATTTAAAGGGCTAGCGCCTTTTTAATAGTCGAAAGTGATTTGAGGGCAATTAAACCCCGTCTCAAGCCCACCTTTTCCCCAAACACATTCAATCAAGATTTTTCGATAGCATTTTATTTAACGTGGTTGAAAGTTTTGGAAGTTTGGTCTTTAAGGATGACAACCCATCCCCCTCACAACCTTCAGGGCAAGGAATGTAAGTTATGCCCTTGGAGCATGTAAGGTTTTTATAGAAAGCGATGTTGTAAACATATCAAAAAGGACTTATTCATTCGAAAATTGAAAGGGGAATTCCGCTTTTAATATTCGAAAGAATAAGAGGGGAACAAACCCCCCCCCCCCTCTCACTCCAAACATTTCCCCAAACACATCAAATCAAAATTTTGAGATATTGTTTTGTTCAACGTAGTCGAAAGTTCTGGAAATTAGGTATTTTAGGATGATAACCCCCTCAGAGCCCTCAGTGCAAGGGTTATAAGTTATGCCCAGGGGACATATAAGGTTTATATAGAAAGTTGTCGTAAAAATTTCGAAAAGGGCTCATTTGTTTGGAAATTGAAATTCCTCTTTTTAATAGTCGAAAGTGATTGGAGAGTTATAAACCCCCCTCTCACGCCCACCATTTCTCCAAAGACATTCAATCAAAGGGTAGAGATAGCCATTTTGTTCAACGAAGTTGAAAGTTCTAGAAATTATGTAGTTAAGGATGATGACCCCCTCAGAGCCCTCAGTGCAAGGGTTGTAAATTATGTCCTGAGGGCATATAATATTTATATAGAAAGTTGTAGTAAAAATTTTTTGCAAATTGAAATTGCCCTTTTTAATAGTCGAAAGTGAGTGAAGAGTAATTGACCCCCCTCTCACGCCCACCATTTCCCTAAACACATTCAATCAAAGATTCAATCAAACACATTCAATCAAAGTTTAGAGATATCTATTTTCTTCAACGTAGTTGAAAGTTATAGAAATTGTTTAAAAGAGCCAAAAGGTCTAAAGTTTAGAGATGTCCATTTTCTTCAATGTAGTTGAAATTTATAGAAATTGTGAAGTCTAAGAGCTCAAAATTGTATTCTATGGCCAAAAAAATGTATTCTTTTTCTTTTTAATTCTCATATAGCAATTCTTTTTAAAAAATTCGTTTTTAATGTTTTCACTTTTATAACTTTAAGAAATCAAAAATTAGCTAAGATTTTAAGGAATAAATATCAGCATATGTATATTAAACTGACAATTCAGATTTTTTCAGTAAATTTATTTGAATTTTTTTTCAGTTAAGTACAAATTTTATTCTGTATTTTTGAAAGCATAGTGTTTAGAACCCTATTCAGATTAAGTCTTGGTTACATCATGTTTTGGTTAAGCCTGGGCATAAATTTAAAAAACGATCGAAATTAAATTAAAAAAAAAATATTTTCAACTACAACTGGGAGAGGGGGTAATTTTCCTCTGGGAGTATTCTTAATGGGGTTGGAGAATTTTCCAAGAGAAAACACCTAAACCTATAGATAATAAATCTTACTCTTATAAGTACTCTTATAAATACTTTGTATCACTTATAAAATAATTAATGATACTTTATAATATTTAGAAACTCTTTTTGTGCTTTACTAAAAACTCGTATAAAACACTTACAAAACTTTTATTCATGCTTTATAACGCTTATAAACACTTTTCGTGCTTTTATAAATGCTTTGTATCACTTACAAAACCCTTTCTCACGCTTTATAACACTTATAAGCGCTGTTGGTGCTTCTATCAATACTTTGCATCACTTATGGAAGCTCTTACTGGCGGTTTATAACACTTACGAACGCTTGAGGTGTTTTGATAAATGCTTTGTATCACTTGTAAATTTTTACTGATGCTTTATAACACTTACAAACGGGTTGGTGCTTTTATAAATGCTTTGTATCGCTTATAAAACTCTTACTGATGCTTTATAACACTAATTGACGCTTTTGGTGTTTTTATAAATGCTTTTTATCACTTATAAACTCATATTGATGCTTTATAATACTTACAAATGGTTTGGCACTTTTATAAAAGCTTTTTATCGCTTATAGAACTCTTATTGATTGTTTATAACACTTAAAAACGGTTAAGGTGATTTGATAAATGCTTTGTATCACTCATAAAGTACTGCTAACACTTACAAACTTTTTGCTGCTTTTATAAATGCTTACTATCCCTTATAAGCTCATACTGATGCTTTATGACACTTACAAACTTTTTGGTGCTTTTATAAATGCTTTGTATCACTCATAAACTCCTACTGATGTTTTATAACACTTACAAACTTTTTTGTGCTTTTATAAATGATTTGCATCACTTATGAAACTCTTACTTTATAACATTTATAACACTGACATGCGTTTATAACACTGACAAACGCTTAAGGTGCTTTGAAAAATACTTCGTATCAGTTATAAGCCTTTACTGATGCTTTATAAAACTTACAAACGGTTTGGTACTTTCATAAATGCTTTGTGTCGCTTACAAAACTCTTACTGATTTCTTTTTAACACTTATACAACCTTTTGGTGCTTTTATACATGCTTTATGTCACTTATAAACTTTTACTGGTGCTTTGCAACACATATACACCCTTTTGGTGCTCTTTTAAAATGCCTTTTTATCGCTTATAAACCCTTGTTGATGCTTTATAACACTTACAAATGGTTTGATGCTTTTACAAATGCTTTGTATCGCTTTTAAAACTCTTACTGATGGTTTATAACACTTAAAAACGCTTATGGTGCTTTGATAAATGCTTTGTATTGCTTATAAACTCTTACTGATGCTTTATGATATTTGCAAACTTTTTGGTGCTTTTATAAATGCTTTGTATCACTTTTAAAACCCTTACTAATGCTTTATAGTACTTACAAATGGTTTGTTGCTTTTATAAATGCTTTGTATAGCTTATAAAACTCTTACTGATGGTTTATAACACTTAAAAAAGCTTAAAGTAGTTTGATAAATGCTTTGTATCACTCAAAAACTCCTTCTGATGCTTTACAACACTTACAAACTTTTTGGTGCTTTTATAAATGCTTTTCATTAATTATAAGCTCATACTGATGCTTTAGGACACTTACAAACTTTTTGGTACTTTATAAGTGCTTTGTATCGCTTATAAAACTCTTACTGGTGGTTTATAACACTTACAAACGCTTAAGGTGCTTTGATAAATGCTTTTTATGACTCATAAACTCCTACTGATGCTTTATAAAACTTATACACCCTTTTGGTGCTTTTATACATGCTTTGTATCACTTATAAAATTTTAATGATGCTTTATAACACTTACAAACTTTTTGTGCTTTAATAAATGCTTTGAGTCACTTATCAAACTCTTACTCAAGGTTTTGTAAAGTTGCCCCTACTTATTAGGGCTAAAAATTTGGTAGCGTGTTGTTACTGAGGCGTGTTGATAAGATCGGTGCTCAGAATCCAGTGATAAATGGTATTTATTATAAAAGGAAATAAAAGGAAAATATTCTCACTCTAATTATTTTGAATACTTCTAAACCTCTTCTAGGTCTGTTGTTTAATATTGTGTGGGTCTTCTTTTTCAAACCACGAATGTTTACTGAAAGAAGGATTAAGTTAATTCTAGGCTATTGAATACTTCTAATTGAAAATAGAAACACTTGAATAATCAGAAAAGGTTTGGGTACTAGTGTAATTAAAATTCTTTGCATTAAATTATTGTTTCTCGCAATCTAGGATTAATCTTTTTATCAGATCTCACATTAGTTGTGTAAATTAAACTAAGTTTCAGGTTTATATCCTGAAAATGAAGTTAATATTCTTTGGAACTTTGATAAACTTCAAGTTTTCTAGAGTAAATTGGATCTTTGGACGGAAGAGATTGAAAATCTTAATCTAGGAATTTAATTCCTCTTTCTTCCCTAGCCGATATGTAGAACATCAGGGCCGCCTCTATATAAAAACTAAGTCCAATGTATGCAATGGTTTTTCTTCTAATGATCGTCTTTTAATATAACTTTACCACGAACTGTTTGATTGCTTCAAAAATCAAATATCTTTGAAAAGACTGCTGTATGAAAAGACATCAAAAATGCAGTTTTTAGTGGAAAATTTATTCTGTTTTAAAAATAATTTGTTTAAATTACAAAAGGTTTTTAACCTCATTAATTTTCTTTTTCCTCTACGATGTTCCAGTGCCAAGTTATCTGTGGAAAAGAAAAATAAGAAAAAAAAGATGCCATTTGAGCAGAATGCCTTAGTAGCTGCCACTTTTCTTGATTTTCAAGGCAACATATTTCCCTTACTGTGTCAGCCAAGGGACAGAAAGTTTCCTATACAGGTATTTCGGACAAGGCGGTTCTAATGGTGTACTTTTTGTTTTGATATAACTCTTTTTATTAGGAGTTATGGGTTTTTATATTTCTTAACATTGGATGTGGTTGTCTCTAACTAGGTTGCTAGCTACCGCTGCAACCCGGATTAGCACGGGTTGAAATGTAAAATTGGCTAAAAGAGGAATTTGAGTCATTCTTTCGTTTAACGTAAGAGAATTCGCCAGGGGAGGAATATTGTATTGTCCTCTAGTTCCAATCTTCATATATATAAGATTTTGATAAACGCTAGGTAAATTCCAAAGCTGGAACTAGGAGGTAAAAGCTCTTTAATTTATTCTTTAAGGTTTAGTGGTTTATCTTGTACTTAAACCTTAGGTTATCTATTTCAATCCTTAGAAAATGCTGTATTTCATTTAAGGTCCCCATGTCTTTCTAACCAAATATACCCCAAATCACCAAATTATAATAAAATGTCGTGCTTTGACTTCAGTACTAGTTTATGTCTCCTATATACGTATTAAATTTATTACATAGCCTGGTCTATCCAGGTGACAGAAATCTTTCAGAAATTTACTTCTTATCTCGATTTTATCCTCAAAGGGGAATTCAGAATCCAATTGACAACTTAATTCAACACGGAAATGGGATTTTCTCGCTATGGTCTAAAGTGACGAAAAGCTTTAATATTATTATTTTAACTTTACATTTAAAGAAATTGAACTAAGGTAGATACTTGCCATTATTTGCTAATAGGTTACTTACCAAGCTCCTTTCTAGTCCCCTCTCCTCACAAGATAACCACTAGTTTCTCTCCCCCGTACGTTTTATTTATTTGCTACTTGATTCGTTTAGTGACCTTCCCTTGTTTTTTCAGCCAATCAACAACTTTTTGTTAAGAGGTAGTTTTTTTTGCAGTATTTCAAGGCCTTGCGTTCTCTTTGTTTTATACCAAAAACTGGTCTAAATTAGGTCTTCAAATATTTATCATGGGTTCAAAAGTCGTTCGATTCATGAAAAAAGAAGTGTTATTATAAGATTTATGACTAGTTACGCAAAGTGAAGTTATTTTCAAATTCAAGCTAATTTGAAATTTTATCTTTATTTCTGATCTATTGAAGCAAAGGGAATTCCAAATTTTACTGAAATTGAGTTACCAAATTTACACTTAAATAAGGCTTCCTTACAGTTTATAACACTTACAAACGCTTAAGGTGCTTTTAAAAATGCTTTGTATCACTTATAAAACTCTTACTGACGCTTTTTAACACTTATACACTCTTTTGGTGGTTTGATAAATGCTTTGTATCACTTATAAACTCTTACTGATGCTTTAAAACACTTAAAAACTTTTTGGTGCTTTTATAAATGCTTTGTATCGCTTATAAAACTCTAATACTTTATAGCACTTACAAACGGTTTGGTGCTTTTATAAATGCTTTTTGTCGCTTAAAAAACTCTTACTGATGCTTTATACCACTCATAAACTATTGCTGCTTTTATAAATGTTTTGCATCACTTATAACCTCTTGCTGATGCTTTTTAACACTTCAAACGGTTTGGTGCCCTTTACAAATGCTTTCCATCACTTATAAAACTCTTACTGATGCTTTATAACACTTATAAACGCTTTGGTTCTTATATAAATGATTTGTATCGCTTATAAAACTGTTACTGATGCTTTATAATACTTACAAACGGTTTTGCTGCTTTTATATATGCTTTGTATTGCTTATATTCACTATACAGTTTTGTAACTGATACAAAGCATTTATAAAAGCACCAAAAGCGTTTGTAAGTGTTTTAAAGTATCATTAAGAATTTTATAAGTGATACAAAGCATTTATAAAAGCATCGACTTGTGGTGAGTGACACCTCACTTGAAATGTCTTATATGTTTGATGATAGCACTCTACGTTCTGACAGGAATAGGTCCCTTTTTCTCATTCTTTAACATTAAAGACCGAATTTGAAGATCAGGGCGATAAGAAAATCATCCTGATTAAATAAGAAAGTCCCAAAGGGCTGTAGTAATAGGGAAAATGTTGTGTTTTATGTTAAAACCAAGGGCTATTGTTTCTCACTTAATAAAAACTCTCTTTTGGACATATTAAGCCAAAGCAAGGCCATTATACGCTTTCTTGTAAGACAAGGATTTTGAATTTCATAGAAAACTTTATTTGGGAACTAAATTGAATTCAGGCTTTTTAAACACGGTAAGACGTATATATTATGAATCAGAGAAAAAAGAGAAAAAAGGACTTAAAAATGAGCTAGTCAAGCAGATATGGTTTAGTTTCAAAATAAAGTATCTGACCCCTTAGAATCTCCTCTGTTCTGAAGTAATTGTGCTAAAGTATTTTTAATTGTTCCTCAGGCTATAGGAGACACATTTGGCAACACTGTAATCAATTTGAAAGACTGGGCGATCGGCGAATGGTGTTTTTTTTTTGAATTTGCCAACACTGAACATAGGGTGATCGCCCGGGCGATGGGCTGTTACTTCAGGCTGGTAAGCTCTTAATCATCGTCCATTCAAAGGATTTTTATTTGAACTGGGGAGTGAGTATGTTGGTCGTCTGCTTCCTAATAAGGTAGGCTACGTTGGTTATCAAGAAGGAATGTTTTAAATGTATCACGTCATTTTCTCCTAAATTAAAGTTTTGTCTATGAAAAAGACATTCACTATCCAGAACTGACTGAAGATCATTGGATTCAAATCTTGTATCTCATGGTAGACTTTCTGTCTCATCTAAACGAGCTTAGTATTAAACCACAAGGGTGAGGAAACTTAAATGCTTTCGATATTAGAAGAAATAGTAACATTCGGAAACAAATTATACAATTTCGCTCAGGATTTTGAGAGGGGAAAGTTTTTTTCATAATTCCTTGATTGATAAACACAATTTGAAAATAATAATCTTAACTATAAGGGAAGCATTCCTTGTTAGGTTTCGGGATTTTATAAACAGCATAGCAACTTAGTGTTCGTCAAAAATCCTCTCAATGTTACGATTACACGGTTGACATTTTCTCCTTTGAAATTGACATAGCTTTTGAATAGCTATGATATTGACATTAATATAAGAAATTAATATAAGTAGGGTTTTAAACCCCCTGCGTTCTAAAAGCTAGAGTATAATTTGTATTTTACTGAAAAAAATTCAAATGAATTTACTGAAAAAAATGTTTATGGTCAGTTTAATGAACAAAATATAATCAAACAATCTACCAAGCATACAACTACCACAAATCAGTATCAATAAATAAATGAAACCCAAAACAAATAGAAATTGAAATATGTTAAACTCAAAACGAGCAGAAACTAATCTGAGTAGGGTTCTAAACCCAATGCTTTTTTAAAGCCAGAATATAATTTGTACTTTAGTCAAAAATTTTTTTTTAATGTTTTCACTTTTATAACGTTAAGAAATCAAAAAAGAATTAAGATTCTATGGAATAAATATCAGTATATGTGCATTAAACTGACAAAGAATGTGTTTTTCAGTAAATTCATTTGAACTTTTTTCAGTTCTTTACTGAAAGCGTTTGACACTAAGAACTCAAAATTTTATTCTATGGCCAAAAATGTATCCTTTTTCTATTTAATTCTTATATAGCAATTCTTTTAAAAAAAATTCTTTTTAATGTTTTCACTTTTATAACTTTAAGAAATCAAAAATTAGCTAAGATTTTAAGGAATAATTATCAGTATATGTATATTAAATTGACAATGCAGATTTTTTTTCAGTAAATTTATTTGAATTTTTTCTGTAAAGTACAAATTATATTCTGGATTTTAGAAAGCATAGTGTTTAGAACCCTATTCATATTAAGTCTTGGTTACATCATGTGTTGGTTAAGCCTGGGCATAAATTAAAAAAAAGATCGAAATTAAATTTAAAAAAATATATTTTCAACTATAACTGGGGGAGGGGGTAATTTTCCTCGGGGAGTTTTCTTAATGGGGTTGGAGAATTTTCCAAGAGAAAACGCCTAAACCTATAGATAATAGCCTAAGCAATTAAAGTATCTCTGAAGGATAGATCGTCTTTGGACTCATCAAATTATTAATGTCTAAGCTTTTATAGACGAAAAACGCGCCGAATCTAATGAACCAGCTTTGCTTATTTTTTGCACCGTAGTAATTTAGACGAAAATGTAGCATTTACCTTGAAAATTTGGAATGAAAGGGCGTGTAATAATAATTTAAGCTCGAAAGATAACTAACTAACTTACAATAATAATTCTTCTCGTGTTAAAAATGACCTTATTAGCAGTCATGTTAAAATTACTGAGAATTACAAAGTTGAATTGGAGCTCTCAGGCAGGGATGTAGCTTCAACATTTTATTGGGGGGGGGGGGGGCAAGATGGATCTCAATCTGACAAGTCAAGAGCATCGGCTATAGAATAATTTTCTCCAAATCATTACCCGGCTGAAACAACACCACTGCTTTCAAGGTTATTTTTAGAAAAAGAATTAATTATGAATACATTTTCAGTAGATTACTTTGTTTTTTTTTTTCAGTTCTTTACTGAAAACGTTTGGCATTAAAAGCTCAAAATCTTATTCTATGGCAAAAAAAATCGTTCTTTTTCTTTTTAATTCTTATATAGCAATTCCTTAAAAAAAAATATTTTTAATGTTTTCACTTTTGTAGCTTTAAGTAGTCAAATATTAATTAAGATTTTAAGGAATACATATGAGCATATTAAACTGACAATGCAGATGTTTTTTCAGTAAATTCATTTGAATTTTTTTCAGTAAAGTACAAATTATATTCTGGCTTTTAGAAAGCATAGGGTTTAGAACCCTATTCAGATTAAGTCTTGGTTACATCATCTCTTGGTTATGCCTGGGCATGAATTTAAAAAAATCGAAATTAAATTAAAAAAAAAACTATTTTCAACTATTACTGGGGGAGGGGGTAATTTTCCTCAGGGAGTATTCTTAACGGGGTTGGAGAATTTTCCAAGATAAAACACTTAAACCTACAGATAATGGCCTAAGCAATTAAAGTATTTCTGAAGAATAGATTGTCTTTGGACTCATCAAATTATTAATGTTTAAGCTTTTATAGACGAAAAACACGCCGAATCTAATGAACTAGCTTTGCTTGTTTTTTGTACCGTAGTAATTTAGACGAAAATGTAGCATTTCCTTTTAAAATTTTGAATGAAAATTCTGTGAATGTGGAATAAAAACAAAATTGAAAAATTAAAATGAAAAAGAAAAAGATTAATACCGTTTTTGACACATTTTTGAAGGATATGAATTTATCCTGAGAAAAGAAGAAATATTCAAAGATTGGGATACATTGTCAACCCAACCCAGAAAGAAGAGGGGCAAATGATCTGATGTTCAGGACGCACGCCTCGATTCACTACAGTTGATTGATTCTTGACTAATTATAAATACATTCATAGTGGGCGTGTAGTAATAATTTAAGCTCGAAAGATGACTAACTTACAATATTAATTCTTCTCGTGTTAAAAATTACCTTATCAGCAGTTATGTTAAAATTACTGGGAATTACAAAGTTTAATCGGAGCTCTAAGCAGGGATGTAGCTCCAACACTTTATTAGGGTGGGGGGGGGGCAAGAAAGATCTGCATCCGAAAAGTCAAGAGCAGGTGCTATTGAATCCTTTTTTCTCCAAATCATTACCCACCTGAAACAACGCCACTGCTTTCAAGGTTATTTTTAGAAATAGAATTAATTATGAAAAAAAAATTTTGGCCATAGATAAGATTTTGAGCTCTTAGTGTCAAACGTTTTCAGTAAAGAACTGAAAAAATTGAAGTGAATTTACTGAAAAAAATATGCATTGTCGGTTTAATATACATATGCTGATATTAATTCCATAAAATCTTAATTAATTTTTGATTTCTTAAAGTTAGAAAAGTGAAAAAAATTAAAAAAAAAATTGAATAAAGAACAAATTATATTCTGGCTTTTAGAAAGCATTGGGTTTAGAACCCTACTAAGATTAACTTCTGCTCGTTTTGATTTTGACATATTTTAATTTCTGTTTGTTTTGAGTTTCATTTATTTATTGATACTGATTTGTGGTAGTTGTATGCTTGATAGATTATTTGATTCTATCTTATTCATTAAACTGACCATACACATTCTTTCAGTAAATTTATTTGAATTTTTTTCAGTAAAATGCAAATTACATTCAAGCTTTTAGAACGCATGGGGTTTAAAACCCTACTCATTAATTTCTGCTCGTTTTTAGTTTGAACCTTATTTTAATTTCTATTTGTTTTTGGTTTCATTTATTTATTGATATTGATTTGCGGTATTTGTATGCTTGGTACATAATTTGATTCTATTTTTGTTCATTTTTGGTTTAATGGAGTTCTTTAATTTTTTGGAAAAACTTATTTTGTGGAAAAAGTTTTTTTTAATTAATTGAAATAAACAACCGAGTCAAACTCAAAATGAGCAAACATTAACATAAGTTGGGCTCAAAACCCCTATGCCTTCCCAAGGCCAGAACATAATTTGCGCTTTACTGAAAAAATATAAATGTTTTTACTTTTATAACTTCAATAAAACATGTAATATTAACATTTGGATTACTAAATATGAGTATATGTATATTAAACTGACAATGCACATTCATTTGTTATTTTCAGTAAAGTGCAAATTATGTTCTGGCCTAGGGAAGGCATAGGGGTTTTGAGCCCTACTCATGTTAATTTCTGCTCGTTTTGAGTTTGACTCGGTTGTTTATTGTAATTTCTATTCGTTTTGGGTTTCATTTATTTATCGATGCTGATTTGTGGCAGTTTCACGCTTGGTAGATTATTTGATTTATTTTTGCTCATTTTTTGTTTAATGGAGTTCTTGACTTTTCTTTGAAAAACTTATTTTGTTGAAAAAGTTTTTTTAAGTAATTTCTGTTCGTTTCATATTGGCATAGTCTTTTCAGGGAAAAAGAAAATAATACTTTAAATCTTTTCGTTTTTTTTATGACTTTATAGTTTGGCCTGCTATTTTTATGCTGGAGAAAAATTTTCAGCAATTTTTAACAACATACACCCTTTTAAAAATCTGGACGCAAATAGTGGTGTTTAATTTACTTCCACACCTCCTCTAATTGACCTAAAATGGAAAACTGGATACTATTCGCAAAAAAATCTGTTTACTTTCTTTGATAGCTTGGATACAGTTACGTTATTTTGATTTGGTTAAATTTTAAGAGCAGAAGTAGCCCCGAAAGTTTGAACATGATACCCTCAGACGTTCTTGGGATACTGCTGAGATGCCTTATTGGGAATTAGCATTTAAACAGTGCATTTTGATTTAACCTTAAGGCAACATTTAGTTTTTAAACATGATGGGCAAATAGGAGGGTGGGCATGGGAGGGGGATTATTTGCCCTCAAATCCCTTTGTAATATTGAAAAAGGCATTAGTCCTTTTCATTTTCAATCAAATGAGCCCTTTTCGAAGTTCCTAGGACAACTCCTTCGATACGAAGTGCCCTGGTCTGAACAACAACAACAACAACAAAAATACATTATACCCACATCGATCTTTACTATAAAATTGTCAAGCCTTCCAATCACTTTCGACTATTAAAACAGGCACTAGGCCTTTCGATTTCCAATCGAACGAGCCCTTTTTGAGTTTCTACGACAACACTTCTATAAAAACCTTGTATGCCCCAAGGGCATAAATTACAACCCTTACCCTATTGGTTGTTAGGGTGGTTGTCATCCTCTCACACCTAATTTCCAGAACTTTCAACTACGTTAAACAAAATGGCTATCTTGAAATTTTGATTGGATGTGTTTGGGTAAATGGTGGGTGTTAGAGGGGCGTTATTCGCTTTTCAATCACTTTCAACTATTAAAAAGGCACTATCCCTTTCAATTTCCAATCAAATGAGCCCTTTAGAAGTTTCTACGACAAGGCTTTCAATAAAAACCTTATATGCTCCCAGGGTGTGACTTACAACCCTTGCCCTGAGGGCTTGGGGGGGCCGTCATCCTCAAAGACCTAATTTTCAGAACTTTTTACAACTTTGAACTTAATGGCTATCTGAAAATTTTGATTGGATGTGTTTGGGGGAATGGTGGACGTGAGAAGGGGGTTAGTTACGCTCCAATCCCTTTCGACTATTAAAAGGGCACTAGCCCTCTCAATTTCTAATTGAATAAGCCCCTTTTGAAGTTTTTACGACAACTCTATCTATAAAAACCTTATATGCCCCCAGGCCATAACTTACAACCCTTGCCCTAGGGGCTCGGGGGGGGGGGCTGTCATCCTTAAATACATAATCTCCAGGATTTTCAACTACGTTGAACAAAATGGCTATCTCTAATTTTGATTGAATGTTTTTGGGGAAATGGTGGGCGTGAGAGGGGGGTTAATTACTCTCCACTCACTTTCGACTATTAAAAAGGGTAGTTTCAAGTTCCAATCAAATGAGACCTTTTTGAAATTTCTACAACAACTTTCTACATAAACCTTATATGCCCCAAGGTCATAACTTACAACCCTTGCACTGAGGGCTCTGAGGGGTTATCATCCTAAAAGACCTAATTCCCAGAGCTTTCAAAAACATTGAACAAAATGGATATCTCAAAATTTACATTGGATATGTTTGGGAAAATGGGGGACGTGAGAGGGGGGTTAGTTGTCCTTCAACACTTTCGACTATTAAAAAGGGCACTAGCCCTTTCAACTTCCAATTGAATAAGTCCTTTTTGAAGTTTCTACAACATCACTTTCTATAGAAACCTTATCTACCCCCAGGGGATAACTTACAACCCTTGCCCTGAGGGGTTTGCGGAGGGAATGGTTGTCATCCTTAAAGACCTAATTTCCAAAAATTTCAACTACGTTGAATAAAATTGCAATCTAAAAATTTTGATTGTATGTGTTTGGAGAAAATGTGGGCGTGACAAGGGGGGTTAGACGCCCTCAAGTCACTTTCGACTATTAAAAAGGGCAATAGCCCTTTGAATTTCCAATCGAATGAACCCTTTTTCAAGTTTCTACCACAAAGATTTCAATAAATACCCTTTGTGTCCCCAGGGCATAACTTATAACCCTTGTCCCGAAGACTGTGTTGAGATTGTCCTGCTCAAAGGTATAATTTCCTGAACTTTAAACTGCGTGGAACAAATGGCTATCTCAAAATTTTGATTGGATGGGTTTGGGGAAATGGTTGGCGTGGAAGGGGTGTTAATTGCCTTCCAATCACTTTCGACTAGTAAAAAGGGCACTAGCCATTTCAATTTCGAATCGAATGAGCCCTTTTTGAAGTTTCTACGACAACGCGTTCTATAAAAACTTTATATGCCCCCGGGGCATACTTTACAACCCTTGCCCTGAGGGCTGTGAGGGGGGGTTGTCATCCTCAAGGACCTAATTTCCAAAACTTTCAACTACGTTGAGCAAAATGGCTATCTCAAATTTTGATTGGATGTGTTTGGGGATGTAGTGGGAGTGGAAGGGGTGTTAGTTGGCTTCCAATCACTTTTGACTATTAAAAAGGGCACGGACAACTCTAATTTCCAATTGAATGAGCCCTTTCCGAAGTTTCTACGATTCGATACGAAGTGCCCTGGTATGAAAAAAATATTAATACATTGTGCCAAAATCGTTCTTTACTTAGACATCGTGATTCCGTTGCCTATGAATAACTGTTATCTTTAGGTTTGCTGTGATTGTTTATTTAATTTCTGTTCGTTTTTGTTTTTACTTATTCTTTAATAGTGGTGTCTGATCATTTTTATTTTGAATTATTATAGGAATTTATTTCGAATGGTTTTAAGTTTTATATGGCTCTTTATTTTTCTATAAAAACTTCTTTTTCAGAAAGTTTTTTAATTAATATAAACAATAGGCAAATAGTACAATTTACAACCCTTGACCCGGAGGTCTTAGGGGACATGGTCTCTTAAGAAGCATAGTTGTCTGGCCTTTTTACTATTTAGAATAAACTGGCTTTTGAAGGTTCATTCAGTGTTCAAGTGGATATAAGAAGGACAGGGTGGCTGTTGGCCCTTCAATCCCTCTTCAACACCCCCCTTAACATACCGTATAAGTTTCAACTTAATGCCGTCAGCTGTTCCTTATGTATGGCTGATAAAACTTTTCGAGAACCTACATGCACTTAGTTTGTTTTGGTTTTGTTCGACATCCCTCTCAACACTTAGTGAAAGGTTCACTTTCATACCCAAAGTATTTTTGGAGAACCAGTGTCAAACATGGCCACTTTTCCCAATAACATACCGTACATGTAAACAACGGGTAACTAGCATAACTTACAGTCCTGGGGAAGTGGCTCTGGAAAAAAATATATTAAAGCCTTTTGGTTGTTTACTATAAACAACGATGACAGGAAACTTTGTACTTTAGACTTTTTATAATCCCCCAGATTTCATTTCTGGGTTTAGTGTAAAAAAGTGTCAATAAATAGACTGGCATGGCAGAAGGTCTGTACTAAAGACAATTGAATAGGTAACGCTCGAGCGTTGCCTATGAAAAGCGAACAGGAAACTTCGTGGGTTTAGACTGCTTCTACTGCAAGAGTTTATATTTCTTGGTATAGTATAAAAAAAATTCAATAAAAAGACTATAAGCAAAGCAAACTGCTCGCCAAAAGAAATCCAGTGAAAATTGTAACTCAGGTTGGAGTATATCAGAGACTAATTTAATGAAATAAATCCCAGAAAAATTGATACGGCAAGGGGGAATCAAGGTACTACAGATTTGAAGTTTTATGCCGGTTTCATATTGGCTAATTAGTCCTCCCGCAGTGGTTCACTAATGATATAGAAACCCAATAAAATCTGTAGTATAAGCCACGTGAGCTCCGTAACTTAAGCCGAAAACAAAGTTGAAAAATTTCAACTTATGATCCGTAACGTAATCAATAAAGAAAATTGAAGGTTATTTGAAGAATTTGAATTGAAAACGGATGATTTACATAACATAATAAGAGATTTTATGAAGAAATGAGCTCACGAGTTTGCCTCACTGTGGGTCATTAATTTGATAGTTTCGTGAAAATATTTTTTTTTTATTGATTAATAAAGAACTTGAACTTGCGCAGCTTGCCTTACCTAGACTACTGCTACCATAGACTTCTACACATTTTAAATTTTCATTCAGTCAATGAAACAGCCAGCAGAAGAAAGTCTTCATCAATACCTAGAGTCATAATAAAAAAGCCAATTGTATTTCTTCTTTCAGAGGCTTCTCTTTTGTCAGATAAAACATACATTATAGACAATTTTCTTTATCTTAGATAATTTTGGAGACCACACTGCCTTTCCATGACGATAAAATAAAAGTTCAAAATAGGGATAAAATCCTTTTTAATAGACAGTGTATAATAAATTTCACAAAAAATATCAGTTATTTCGGTCACATATACAGTGACCGTCACTAAAACTAAACTAAAACAATTTAAAACAAAAGTTTATATACTAAATCAAATAAAACTACATATTGTCTAAATCTCTAATTCTTTTCAAAGCAAAGGCGGAAGAAAACCTCTTTGAACTTAGTAGAATGCATCTATGGAATTTGCTTGCTGCCATAGGAATTACCATGCTATTTGCTTGCAGCACGTTCCTTAGTACCTCGCCATGCTATTCTAAGGGACCTCTATACCTTTTCAAAGAGAGTGAGTATCCTCTCACACCTATGTTCCCTTGGTACCTTTCCAAGCAAAGTGATTTTTTTTTTAACCAAAAACTAGAAATTGTCAAATTGCGTAATCAAAGAATGGTCATATTGTAGAAATACCGGTTTACAGCTACTTATAATCATGTTTTTTTTGCTATATATATCGAACAAACTGATCATTCTGGGCCAGTTGATTATTAAAATTTGTAATAAGCTTATAAGATTCACTTTATCGACTCGTTCTAATGGACAATAAAAGAATTATATTGGTAAATAAATATACATTATTCCTAGACTATTATAAGAAATAACCTTTTTTATTTCCTATCTATCATTATGAGTTTCACACAGAATTATCTATCATTTTGAGTTTCATATTGAAAGGGGAACTTTCTGTAATTATGCAAGCTCTCGAAGCTACGATAAATTTCACATGTTTATAACAGCTGTTTAGATATTTTTGATTAGAAGGCTGTTTTCTCGTGAGATTATATGTCACTGCACTTCTTAATTAAGCAAATTTAAACGATCATTGTTTACTCGGCTACTAATTTAGAATCAGCTACTTGTATGTACGCGTGTGTATTTACTAAAGGGGGTAATTATTGAAGAAAAAAGATGAGATGGGGGAAGGGGCACCCACCATTAATATTGTGAATAAATTTCAAATGTAGCTAATAGTTGAAACTGTATTTTTTTTTCATGCATCGTATTTAAAAAAGCATTTTATGACATACCGGTGACTCATTGTTGTGGCATTGTTGGGGGGTGTGTGACTGATGCGTCAAAAACTGCACTTTTATGCCTATATGCATTCATAGCTTAACCGAACTTAATAATTGGGGTTAAAAATAATGCTAGGAGGGGGAATTCAGTTTTGAAGGATGTGTAAAAATGGTACTTATTTAATACCCAGTAAACATCTGACTTGAAATGCTTCAGATCGTATATTTTTCGCTAGCTTCAAAGCAGATGGCCAGGTATAAAGATATCTGGATAAAATAGCGTTCGCAACAATTTCTATTTTTAACTCAACAGATAGCAATTATCTTCCGTGTCATATAACATAAATATAATATATAATTGAGACGATCATTGTTTACTCGGCTAGTAATTTATAATCAGCTACTTGTATGTACGCGTGTCAATTTACTCAAGGGGTTTTTGTTTCTATGTGTTTTAGGATGATTTAAGCCTATAAGACTACAAGTTACCTAGTGAATAACTAAAAATTGATTTTTATTTCCAGGATTCCGATATTCAAGTGTCAAGTCAAAAACGACCAAAACTCAATGACACAGAAGAGTTCAATTTTGCAGATATTTTAGGGGAAGGTGACATACCATCTCCCGATAATTTGGATATATCGACATTAGACGATTTATTGGTTATGCTAGACAATATTATAAATCCTCAAGAATTCCATTCTTCCCACAAGGACCCATCATATAAAACACTAAAGCCCGTTGGGGAGACTAGCATGAATTTGAGGAGAGATGGCGTGATTCACTATGCCAAACGAGCTGTTTCTACCGAGCTAGCTGTAAGTTCCACTTTAAGCACCATTTATCAGATAGCATTCAACTTTATAGCGCAAATTAATCGGCATTTTACCCGCCTTTACTTCGTGTATCCTTCAATGGAATAAGGACCTTCTCGTGAAATTTTTTGTCCATATTTCATTTGAAGTCTTAATTTAAGCAAAATTAAACGATCATCATTTGTTCGGCTAATAATTTATAATCAGCTACTTGTATGCGCGTGTGTGTATTTACTAAAGGATGTAATTATTGAAGAACAAAAAAATGGGGGGAGGGGGCAAACAAAAAACTTAATCAGATAGTGCTTTAGTATTGATACATGACTTTAGTAGGTGGTAAACATCTAACTAGACATGAAATGCTTCTTTCTGAACCAATGGCAAATATTTTTATAATGCACTTGTTGCCATTGGCTCTTAGCTTTTCCTCTGCCAATGCAACAGAGCTCATAACCTGTTGTTTTCGGACGTGGAGAATTGCCGATGTGATAATGACATTTGCATCGGGTGCTGCAGGAAGTGTTTTTCTCAAAATGAAATTCGACGGGGCTATTTGCAACTTTATGTCAATCTTGACATTGGGGGGTAGCCATTGGGATATATTGAATATCTCATGATTGAATTTTCCAACTAGGTGATACTCCTGGGTCACTGCAATGGTCAACTCACCGTCGGTATCAACACCTGATTGATATTCATAGCCCAATGACTGTGCTCTCAACTCCTTAAATGCCTTTGGTGTCAACCTCATAAATTGTATGTAGCTTGCATAGTTGGATAAGTTATTGCTACTGCTCAAAAATATTCCATTAATAAATACGACTACATTAATTTGTTTGAACACGTTGTGTAGAATGCAGTTTTCGTAGGATAGACCATCGGCAGCAGTTGGAGTTGTATTATCTGACTTTTTCTTCACCGCAACATTTAAATCAATAAATATTGATGACAAATCAATGAAATAGTCTTCATTGGAAAATATTTGAAAGTGTATATTTTCCAAGAGGGGTTGCTGGGGATGAAATTGTTCATAGTAGCCATACTTGACTCTGACATCAACATTTTCAGCATTGAACAGATCCATTGAGGAACTGATCGATGGATGTGATTCCTTGTGAGGGAGATAAGTCATCTTAAGAGAAGAAATCCCTCTTTGATCTAACAATCTTTTTCTTTTTCTTCTTATTGGTCTTCGTTGTTTTATTCCTCAAAGTCCTTGTTGATGTCCTTCGCTTCCCGCCTGGGTAGAGACGTATGAGTGAATGACGCGCACGCATCCTTTTCAACTCCTCCATTTTGCTGAGATTTTAATTGCTCACCAACGGCTCTGGCTGAGAGATCTAATATTTTCCTTAACACTCTCCCTGAAATTCTTACCCGACCCCCAGTCCTGTATTGTTGAGGCAGCAAAATTTGATGCAGCAGGTACAAGATATTTTCTGGCAAGGGGTAGTGCAGAACGAAATAGCCTAGCAAACCAGCTACCAAGACCATAGCCAGACATTGTAGTACGCCCCTTGTAGTAGTCCAATTCATTGCCTATTTGACGTGGACTAAGAGCCCCAACATAGCAATTGATATTGGGACAGACAAATGGAA
This sequence comes from Artemia sp. Kazakhstan ARC1039, assembly GCA_029168905.1. NCBI lineage: Eukaryota > Metazoa > Arthropoda > Branchiopoda > Anostraca > Artemiidae > Artemia > Artemia sp. Kazakhstan ARC1039. Next base: position 38,741 of record JAQQPU010001250.1, on the reverse strand, counting down.
TTCTCTATTGTTCATTTTAGGAGATGGTGTCGCCGACAATGGGTCGAAAATGACATGTAATCACTGCTAAGCCTTTTGTTATTGCTAGAGGATCACCCAATTCAATTCTTAGTTTTAACTGACAGAGTTCCAAATACGAAGTGTTTACAGTAACATACTGAAGATGCTTTATATGATAGTGATGAACAAGTTCATTAGTTGTTTTTCGTTCAAGAACACGTAGGAGGGGAACATTTGAATTATCAACTCCCAATGTTTCCACAAAAGATGCATAGAGAAATCTGCAAGAGTCCGAGGCGAAACCAGGTGGATAATCAGCAAAAATAACTTGATCCATTCCGTTAACAGTGCCAGCGTTTTTTCCATTGATCATATTCTGTTTAAAACTAAGAACGTCTCTCAGATTATCATTCAGAATAATCATTTCAGTGTCAACCGGTGAGGTAATGTAAATCCTATCGTGTTCTATTGAATAATTAAAATGGAATGTACCATTCTTACGATATGAGATTTTTCTATTGATTGTATGACATAAATATGTCATACTATCATATTCAATATATTTCAATTTGAAATGTGGATATTCACTAGATTTAAGGGCTTCAACCCATTCATACTAGACAAAGAGTGACCAATCGAATGGTATAACTTTTATATTATACACACGATCCTTTCTCAGGATGTCATATGTATTTTTGAGAATACAGTCGACAAGAGCCACTTCATACTTTCCGTCATCGAATTTGATGGCGGGGGAGTGTTTCGTCCAAAAATCACTTGTTTTATTCAAGTCATTGTAGAGAGGATCAGAAACGTTGGACATAAATGATACATATAAATCATTGGGCATTGTCAATATCTTCAACACTGATCCAAGAATCAAAATCAGAGTTGTATCCTAGCCACCGAACAAGTAACTGTTTCCTACCCCTGTGAGTACGAGTCTTTAATATCTTTTCAATTTGATAGATTTCACTATTATTTTTAACTTTTTGTCGTTCATAGTCATAAAAACCGCCGAGAATCTCTTCATCTTTGGTATCGCGTGAACGATAAGTTAGGGGTTTAGTGTCTAGGATTTTTGCCACTTTAAAAAGTTCTGTGGACCACAAGTAAATACCCTTTTCAAAAACATTAGTTGTTCTATTAATTCAAACAGTATCACCAACATTAAATATTTTCTTCTTGACAATCGTTTCATTGGAATATTGTTTAAGAAAGGTATCAATTGTATCATGATCAGAATGATGAATGATGTATCATGATCAAGGGTTGAGTTGGACAATGATCGATGAGGTCGTTGGTTATAAATCAACATGATTTTATCTAAATCATGAATAAAACCAGATGTATTTTTCAATGTACAATATCTTGAAATTAAAAGTCGAATAGTTCTTATCAATCGTTCTGGCAATGCAGCCTTTATACGACTATGACTATGATAGAGCAGTGTATTATATTTCGCTAGTACTTTTGAAACATGGGGATTAACAAATTCACTACGGCGATCCGTTTGAATTTTTTATATGAATCCTGTTCGAGAATACTTTCAACAACTTGAGCAACTTCAACACCTCTCTTCGAGCGCAATGGAATGGCACATGCATAGCGACTAAAAACACTGATTGCAAGTAGAATATACTTGTACGGTGTATTGTGACGTCTTTGAACCTCATCTAGAGTTAAGATATCTGCTTGCATTATATGCAATGGGAAAAAGGCTTTAGTTTTTCGATAATGATTAGCACGAAGCCTGTGATTTCTATGCAGAGTGTAACTTGATTCATTTTGTAAATAGTCTTGTACACTTTTAGCGTGAACACCAGTGACTTTAGAAAGAGTGGTGGGGGAACTTAAACTCCCCACTTCACCAATATTTTCATAAACATGTTTCAGAACTTCAACCATTTTGAATGTAAACACGTAGTGTAATGTCCGCTACCCTTTTGTATACTAGTGGTTGGCGGTGGTTGTGGTGACGTTGACTGAATGCGTCTTCGCTTTCGTCTAGCTATCAGTGGTGTGCTGCTCCTCCTCCTCACCATTGTCAAGTTTCCACTGGGTGTGCTAGTATTTTCCAGGATTGATTTAAAATCTTCTGTTTCTTCTTCATCTTCATATTCATATTTTAATGGTTTTGGGGGTAAATGTTCATTTAATTTTTTTAGAATTTACCTATTGCTAATAAGGCTTATGGGGAAGTTTAATGTATTTAAAAAGTTGTATAGATGAGCGTCAATTGATAATAGTCCTTTACGATTTGTAACCATATCATAGATTAAATCAAGTAGATTATAGCTTTTGCCTTGAATTATAATCCCCTTCCCACTGCTATCAGCTTGAATATGATCTTGACCACTTTCCATGTGATATGTTATGAGTCGTTTACTTTGTTCACGATATTAGTCGGGCATTAGATTTTCAATGCTCGACACAATTGAATCCAATTCCTCCTTCTTTAATTGTGTTCCAGCAGCAGCAGCAGAAGAAGAATCCTGAGGAGAAGGTTCTTTTTTGTGATAAATACCACCGGCCTTCGCACGATAGGGCTTATGTTTGTCCACTCGGTGATGTGCATCTTTAAGTAAAACAGTTTTTTATCATCCTCAATATACTTGTTGTCAATGAATTTACTCAGATTGTCCTCAAAGTGTTCCACGGGTGAGAGAGCGAGTTCTATTGGAGTCAATTTATAGGGTTTGGCCATTCTCTCTCTAGAGAAAACTGTTTACAAGTCCTGCAATTATCGGTAATAAAAGTGTGAAAAAGCGACCGCCCGCCTGAAGAAGATGTTTCCTTTTAAAATTCTTTCCTTTGTTTTTAGAGGCCAATGTACGTTCAATGGAACGATGTTGCTTTGCCTGTTGCTTAACTACTTCTGGCAGTTGAACATTGCCCTCGGTCAAATTTAAACAAAGTTCGGATATTAGATTAATGAAATCATTGTCAACACTATGTTTGAGTATGGCTTTCCTAAGTGGGGGTTTTGAAGTGCTTAGAACTGAAAATAAATGTCTATTTTCTTGTAGTTTCTTCAGTGTCATGATAGCAATTAATAGGTCTTTTTACTGTTCATGGGGAGATATACTGTACTTTCATTGTCAAAAATATATGTGACTACACGCAAATCCTTGGGTGTATTTTGCTTAAGATCCAATAGGATGTAGCCTGATTGTAAGCTGAGAGCAGAAATTTAGGTGCCCTGGGGTATATTTGTTTATTGAGGGTTATTAGCGAGCTAAAATCACGAACAACTATGTAGATGATATAGTAGGTTCAGTTCAATGCAAGTGTTTGCATACATTTGCTCTGATGAAAGAGGTTGTGTAGAACCAGAGTAATAGAAATCTGTTCATAGTGAGAGCGAACGGTGAACAATTGTAGTATTTCCTTGGACCATTGTTTAATAGATTCAGCTAGATCGTCAATAATCAGCCAAGAGTTTGGTTCAATAATGTTGAAAACATCAAGTCCCTGTATGAATTGTATCTGCACCAATCCCGCTATGCCAATTGTTTTTATTTTATCGTATGACTCCTGTCAAATACTGTAACAATAGTAGATTTTTTGGCTTTTCCACCAACATTTTATCGCAATTTTTAATTATTTTAGTTAAGAGTGTCGTTTTGCCTGACATTGATGGACCGCACAGAAACGATCTGAATGGTGTTTTAAATTGATACATGTTCCTTTCAACAATTCACCTACAACTAACTGTAGACTATAGTTGTCTAAATACTAAATAATTTCCCAACTAGTCCGTTCAAGAATAATGAGAAGATGAAGAAGAAGAACAAAATCAATAAAGAATCATATTTCTTGTATTATTAACATAAAAAAACAGCACTTTACAAATAATACATTACACAAAAAAAAGAAAAATACACTTAAGATTTTTTTTAAATTTAATTATAATAAAAAACATTTATTTAAAAAAAATGCACTAGAAAAAGTACTTTAATAAATATTCTTTATTTATTTATAAAAAAAAATTAATGAAAAAATACACTTAGAATAATATCACTTTTTACATCATTTTTTTTTAATTTGAATGCAACAACAACATGTATATTTACAAAAAAAATCTGCTCTAAGTAAAAAAAAAAGATACCGTTGGTAGTGGCGGTGCCCCCCACTGGCGGCCGAGACCCCCCTCCCCCCAAAACGTGAGCCCCCACCCAGGCCGCGAGGCCCCCCCAGGCCGTGAGCCCCCTAGGCCATGAGGCCCCCCCCAGGCCGCGAGCCCCCCCCCCCCATGGTTTTGGGAAATGTATTGGACTTTACTCAAACCAAAGCTTTCCCTATGGCTAACACATTCGGCTCGGTCGTAAGTTAAATAGTGCCCCAGGGGGAGGATAGTCACACCGTCTTGACAAACATAGACCTTGTCGGAAATGGTACTCATTGCAACTTTTTCTATATTTACAGTGAAGTTCCTTTAGTTCAGCAAACGAAATGCCAACAATTTTGCTCGTGGAATTGTATTTTCATCAATACAATTCCTATAGACGTCCATGTCGAAATTCTTATCCATATAGCGCGTGGGTACTCCTTTGCAACGATTTTTGACTTCCTCGTCGTGTGTCTGTATAAAGTACACCTTCGGACTTACAAACACACCACGGGAAATCATGTCACTTCCCGTTTCTGATTTTAAAAATAAAAGCTGATTTGGTGCCTGAAGTTTCACTAGCTCTGGGTAAAACCCACTCCAATTGGTGTAGTCCATCCGCGAGCTGATGATTTTACCGTGCGCCAAATCATCAAGTAGGTTTGGAGTTTTTACTTTTAGCAGTAGAGAATCTGTGTCCCCGTAAAAGACCTCTACTTGTCCCTTCTCCGGCCACTGTACCCTAGCCACATGGTAGTAGAATTCCAACATGAGCTTTTTAGAGATCTCCAAGATGGCACTGCCTGCAGCAATATTTTTATTCAGGACAATGCTTCTTTTTTTCCTATTCAATAGTACCATGTACGGGCCAATGATTGTAAAGGAAGTGTAATTTGGATCGGCAATAATTCGAGCACATTGTTCGGGATCGGTCACGACGTCACAACGATTCCTATTGCGAACACTTTCGCACATTTTACCAAAAGCCGAATTTAAAATGAGCTTATAGATTTCTTTTTCGGCTTTTGTCTGCGCTTCAGAACGTTTCTTGACAAAAGTGTCAACAAACGTTTTCAGATAGGGTTTCTGACTAAACTGGAGGGCTCTATGAACCTTTGTGACATTGAAACCGTTGTTGCATATCCATTTTAAAGTCACAAGATGTACAACAATATTTTTCTTTGGCAGAAGGTCGGCAATAAGTTTTTGTTTTGAAGGTGACCAATTTAATCCGTCCACCTCGACCAAACGTGTGTTGCGGGGAGTCAAAGAGTCCCTAGACACAGGTCTATTGATGCATGGAAAAGAAATCCTTTACCGAATCGTGAAGCTCAACTGGTATCTCCCCATCAATTTCAAAAAACCATCCAACCGGCCCATTCTCCTCAACACTATCAATGTTGGGGAAATGGGGGGCTTGAGGGTTATTGAGCCATTTATAGTCATCGCAGGGTAGTGCATAATGGGACATGGCCGAGGGGTAAAGGGAATTCATATCAAGGAAAACTGCATCTGATTTTGTCCCCGTCTTCTCTCCAGTTGGATCAGTTTCCAAAATACGATCCCCGTGAAAAACGTATACACCCCTCATTGACCACTCGATGAACAGGTGCTGATCGATGTCGGTGATCAGCCCGATTTTTTCCCCGCTAATTTTTAGGATGAGGTCCATTACCAGATGAGGAGATGAAAAATAATATCCTAAATCAAGATTCAATTCCCCATATATTTTGTCCGTATTTCAACACAAAATGTGTAAAAAAGTTAACACATCACTCGACAAATCAAACCCATTTTTACACCCTCCCTCTGTAAACACTTTTTGGCAAAACTGTATTCATTAGGGGTGCACCTACGATCGTTTAGACTGTCGTAAAACGACTCGATCGAGGGAATAGTTTCCTCGGCGAATCTCGACGTGGAGCAGTAATAATCATAAGGATATATGCCCTTGACCGTCAACAAATCATATAAATCATTTGGAAATTGTTGCTTGAGAAGGGGGAAAGCGTTGCAGCCGTCATCGTTTTTCTGCACTTTAATTAATTCGCTCAAAGATTTGGGGAAAAAACTGTAGGAATCTAAAAAGTGAATTTTATTCGTGTACTCAACGTCGTCTTCAACATATCTCCACATAAATTCCAAAACAAGCGACTTTTCCGACGATTTAGGAATGATTTTGTAGGAAAAGCTGTCTATCACCCATGCATCATCCACTGTTTCATTTCTTCGAAGATGTGCCATTGCTGGTAACACATACTTCAGATCGTAGCTAGAATTATGTATAAAAACCGGAAGAAAGAGTTGCTTTTTAATTTTTAAATTACATGAATTGTGAGCCCACCCCTGAAAGTTACTTTTTCCCGTTGAATTGGGGTCAATAAGATGATTGTGATCCTGGACAGCGTCTTTTGGAGCAAGAGCACCCCTACAAACCCAAAAATTGTCCCCTTTTCTAGTGCCCGTTGTTCCTTATCTGATAATGACATTGGGTAGTTGGTGTGACGCAATCGTGAAATAGATTTATTTTCTGTTTTTATTAAACACGCCAATAACTTCTCCATGCTACCCTCCTCATCCATAGTAAAAAAACTCTTCCAATTGCATTTTATTGTTGGAACCGCGACAGATATGCGCATAGGAACACGCAACTAGTTTGTGTTCCTTGACTATATTTGGCCTTGATGGGTCCGATACCTCCAACAGTCTTGATTCACAGTCCAAAGATACTTTATCAACCTGTGGCAGGGAATTTTGGAAGTTTTTAAATTGTAAAGTATCTTTGCCTTCTGCCGGCATTTCGATTCTTTGATTACCATGAATTTTGCAATATCTCGTGTGATCCGTGAATGTTCTTTCAGATCTAAATGAGGAAAGGCACATGGGGCAATAGTGACATTCCCCTTTCTTCGTACCTTTAGATAAGAGTCGACTTATTGCCGTAACGGGGAAAAAATTACCATAGGAATTTACTTCTTTGGGAGGCTCATAGATAATCCAAACCCAATTTTTAACATTATCTACCAACTGTGTCCTAACTGAATATAAAACCCCTTTTTCATTTGGTTTCTTTCCCCCATTTTCAAAGTCTGTGTCATACTGGAGAACAACCACCCCCAACCCGAGATTTCCATTTGCTTTTTCAAATATGGTTATTTCTTTTAAGGACACTGGATATTTTCCCTCTAAACAATCAAAATTTACTTAGGGAAATTGTCTCTACCGTTACGTGCAAGTCCGTCGAGATTTTTCATTGATGAATCGTTTTTCAATGTTTTATGGGCTGCTGCTAAAAATGCATGTTTAAAGCATTGCAGCCCAGTTTCAAAATTGAAACCCTGAACCCCCCCCCCTGTAGCCGACAAATCTGGGTGACATTTTATTCGTCAATTACTACCCGCATCTCCTAAAATAAAGTTTTTTTTTAATCTATTGAGATTCAGATCCTTATATTCAATGTATAAAATGGTTGACCCACTCCCCCTCTCGTTGAATGTGTCCAAAGTTGATATTAATTTATTGACCCAATTGAAAAAGTTACCCTCAAATTCTCTTAGACAAGGGTAAAAGGTTTGGTTGCCAGTTGAAAAATGAAAATGAAAAATGTCCCCAGATGTCCCCTTTTGTAAATAACTTTTTTGATTGACTGAAGCCTTAATCCCCCCTGACTCCCCCAATTCTGAATCTGAATCTCAATAAGTGCTCGAATTCGGTCGATGTAGGTATGAAGAACATTTACAGGGTCTGTTAAAATGACACTCCCGTCAACCAGGTTTTCCTCGGGGGGGATTAAAATCTACCCTATGAGTTTGAAAGTGACCTAGAGCAGACTCTAACAAATAAAATTCACGTAGTTCCGAGGAAGCGACGCTATTCTCATGTCCTGCACCTATTTGCACAGGACCCAATTCACTAATAATAAAGTCATCGTCAAAAATGTCCCCGGAAATATTAGATCCAACAATTTCCATAAGACTATTCATTTCTTCCTTTGTAAACTGGAAATCCGGGGGAATAGTAAACGACGTACCTTCACTAACATCATCCGATTGTTCCAGCGACAGTGGACAATTACCCATGATATTCCGAAGCCCTGGACAAGGGAAGGCAGTCGTTTTTGTAACTTCCCCCTGAAACTAAACTGAATGGATTGAGTTTTTTTTCTTTAAGGAAAGTTTTATTACAATTATAACACATTAATTTTTTTTTCTTAGTCGGATTTGTATTCATATTATTTATCAAAAAATGTTTTTTAATTGGATTCGTATTTATCGAACAAATGCATAATAAATTACAAATTTTGCTTATAGCATTATTTATAAAACAAGTGCATAATAAATTACAAATTTTGTTAACAGCACACACACACGCACACGCTAACGCGTACGCTCACGCACACACACACACACACACACACACACGCGCGCACACGCACACACACACACACACACACGCACACGCATATACACACACGCACACACACACATGTAAACGCTCACACACACATCGCAACGTTTGACTAATAGCAATAAAATACAGTAAAGAAAATCAACTCAATAATTGTCTTAATACCTCATTAAAAAAACTGACTCTTTTTCCTACAAATCTAGCCATCCATAAAAAATAGCGATCAGACTAGAAGCAGATTCCTTTTCCTACAAATCTACCCGTTTACAAATCTACTATTTGTAATAGCAATAAAGCAAAGTATATTATAAAAATATTTGTCATTGGTTCAATAAAAAGCATTTCATGTCTAGTCAGATGTTTACCACCTACTAAAGTCATGTATCAATATTAAGGAACTATCTGATTAAGGTTTATTTTTCGCCCCCTCCCCCCATTTTTTTTCCTTCAATAATTACCCCCTTTAGTAAATACACACACGTGCATAAAAGTAGCTGATTATAAATTATTAGCCGAACAAACGATGATCGTTTAATTTTGCTTAAATTAAGTCTTCAAATAAAATATGGACAAAAAATTTCACGAGGAGGTCCTTATTCCATTGAAGGATACACGAAGCAAAGGCGAGTAAAATGCCGATTAATTTGCGCTATAAAGTTGAATGCTATCTGATAAATGGTGCTTAAAGTGGAACTTACAGCTAGCTCGTTAGAAACCGCTCGTTTGGCATAGTGAATCACGCTATCTCTCCTGAAATTCATGCTAGTCTCCCCAACGGGCTTTAGTGTTTCATACAATGGGTCCTTGTACGAAGAATGGAATTCTTGAGGATTTTGAATATTGTCTAGCATAACCAATAAATCGTCTAATGTCGATATATCCAAATTATCGGGAGATGGTATGTCACCTTCCCCTAAAATATCTGCAAAATTGAACTCTTCTGTGTCATTGAGTTTTGGTCGTTTTTGACTTGACACTTGAATATCAGAATCCTGGAAATAAAAATAAATTTTTTGTTATTCACTAGGTAGCTTGTAGTCTTATAGTCTTAAATCATCCTAAAACACATAGAAAAAAACCCCTTGAGTAAATTGACACGCGTACATACAAGTAGCTGATTATAAATTACTAGCCGAGTAAACAATGATCGTCTCAATTATATATGACACGGAAGATAATTGATATCTGTTGAGTTAAAAATGGAAATTGAACGAATCAAAATTAAGAAGCTTACTAAATGGTGAAAAAACATACAAGAAGCTATCGTATAGTCCAACAGACACTTTTAAAAATAAATTTAAGAACGAATTAAAGTGCTTAAAGGATGAAGGAAAAATTACACCTCAACTTTATTACAAATGTCTGCCACGCAGTTCCTTGTGCCCTAAATTATATGGACTTCCCAAAATTCATTAGCCTAACCTACCATTACGACCAATTGTGTCAAGTATAAGGTCACCAACAAGTGTTTTGAGCCAATGGTTAGTGTCAATCTGTAAACCACTTTTGTCTACACAAAGTTCGTATATTAAGAATTCTTCGAATTTGGTTGAAAAACTGAAATAAGTAGAAATTTCTTCGAATTCTTTGCTTTCAAGCTTCGACACTGTATCAATGTACACAAATATTGATGTAGAAGCAGCCGAAACTCTTCTAGAAGGAAAGCTGTTAAGAAATTTGGATTTGATTAGTGGCAAAACAGATTTGGAAGTTTCTGTAATTATGTATTTAGTAAGGTTGTGCAATAAGTTCCCTTATTTTTTTCAATTCAGAGGGAAGTATTTCGAACAAATAAATGGTTTACCTATGGGGGCCCCTTTATCCCCTTTATTAGCTAATATTTTTGTGGAGAATATTGAAACAATATCGTTAAATTCATATTTTTTAAAACATATTTTCTGGGGCCGGTATATGGATGACATTATTTCAGTATAGGACTATGGGGAGGAAGAATTAAAAAGATTTTTGGAACATCTTAATTCTTGGGGGGGGGATTTAAAGTTTACTGTTGAATTGGAAGAGAATGGAAAAGCTCCTTTTCTTGATGTTCTTCTTTTGAAAAACCAAAATAGTCTGGTTTTTAAAATTTACAAAAAACCGACAAATAAGAATAGATTTTTGTCTTATAGTTTCGGTCACGCTCCCCAAGTAAAAATTGGTCTGATCATTTATTTAACTGATCGGATCTTTAGTATTTGCTCTCCAAAATTTGTTGAGGAGTTGTCTTTTTTAAGGAAAATACTAATAAGCAACATGTATCCAGAATGGTTAATTAACCAGACTTTTTCAAAAAGAAGAAAAGAGTTTCTAGAGATTTCAAAGGAAGTCTTGGAGACAACTCGAGAGAAGGATGCTTTTTGTTCCTTACCATATTTACTCGGGCTAAGTGAAAAACTTAAAAGAATTTTATAAAGCAATGGTCTAAGGGTAGCTTTAAAGAATAATAATACTTTCGGCAGTTTTCTAAATTCTGGGAAGGAACTAACTTCATTGGGGCAACAAAATGGGGTTTATCAGATCCCATGTACTTGCGGAAGCTCATATGTGGGACGTATTAACCAGAGTTTGGACATGAGATTATTACAACATAAAGATTCTATTTCTTCGGCTCTAAAGCAAGATTCTAAGTCTGAAGATTTTACTTCAGCCCTTTCAGAACATATTTTTAATTTTTCAGACCATTTTATTTTGTTCGAGAATGTCTCTTCGATTTCTAGGGATCGGGGTTTAAAGCAAATTTTCGTGAAACGCTTGAAATAAACAAAAACTTATTCAAGAATATTGCTTTGAATCGGGATACAGGTGAATATGGGCTGAACTCTATCTATGATAATTTATAAAAACCTGACAGAGTAAAGTTCAATTCACCCAAAATAGTTGACCTTTGTCTTAATGTTATATCATTGAACGCTAATGAACTGAATCCAAAAAGGTCAAAGAGGTTAGCTTCCGCCTTTGCTTTGAAAAGAATTAGAGATTTAAACAGTATGTAGTTTTATTTGATTTAGTATGTAAACTTTCTTTTTAAATTATTTTAGTTTTGTTTTACTACTGATGACGGTCACTGTATATGTGAACGAAATATCTGGTATTCTTTGTGAAATCTATTATACACTGTCTATTAAAAAGGATTTTATCCCTATTTTGAACTTTTATTTTTTCTTCATCTTTATTTTTGAGGCTTAAATAATGCATACAAAAGCTGACGTTATGGAACTTATGGGAACGTCAGTGTGATTGACATAATTTCAACTGAAAGCAATTTCAAATCTGGAGCGTAAGCCACTTAGTGTAAGTGATAAAGTGGCAATGTGAACCGGCACTACTTGGAAATAGTTGAATTTTTGGGTGAAATTCGTCTGGTAGGTCCAAAACCTTATTTTAAAGCCTGACCATCATAAAAATATCACACAGCTACATTTTGATGTCCTGAATTTGTATGGACTGCAACAATTCCCCTCCTTCTCTTGTTTCCGGTGGCCGGTGTTTACACCCCCCTGTGTTCACCCCCCCCCCCCCCCGAAAATATTCTCCCCCGGAAAATACCTCCACGGAAAATGCCCCTTCGGAAGATACACCCCCCCCTGCGGAAAACGCCCCCA
>JAQQPU010001250.1:0-26521 GCA_029168905.1 Artemia sp. Kazakhstan ARC1039 | reverse complement strand
GCCCCTTCGGAAGATACACCCCCCCCTGCGGAAAACGCCCCCAGGAAAATACTCCCCGGTAAATATCCCCCCGTGGACAATAGGACTTTCCAAATTTGCGAAATTTATTTGACTTTAATTTTTTTAATTTCCGTTGAGGGAAGGAATTTTGGTATTTGTGTATTATGCACCCCTCACTCAAGTCTACGCTGTTTAAAACTCAAGAATAAACCTGTTTCTTTGTTAGTTTTTTTTCAGCTTAGCGAGAGACAAGACAAAGACAAGTGACAGAATATATGGGAAATATTTAATTTGGGCTCTATATTTGCACATAAGGGGGCGGGTAAAGTATTTGGACAGTTAGAATTCAGAAAACAGTTTTTTCTAGGTATATGGCAACTGAGAAATTACAGAAGAATTGCGAGGTATCTGGGAATTTTATTAACTGAAAAAAAAACAAAAAAAACAAATCCCAGTATAAAGTGAATGTAGTAATTGATTTCAGTGTTTTTTCCAAGCGTTAATTTTTTTTTCAATGACCGTATTTCCAAGTATTACGACTAATATTAGGTTAATTTAGTTTTTTTATTTCAGTGCTTCATGATGATCGCTGATCAAAGTTTTTGTTATTTATGTTATTTTCCAGTGTTGATGGTCGTATATTTGGCTTTAAAGTACACTTATCTATTTATCTATCTAATATACAGAATAATTGTACCAAACACATTTTGCATGCGGACCCGCTATACTTTACCCCCCCCCCCCCTTATATGCAAATCTATAGGCCAAATTTATTTATAAAGTAACGAAGAAACTTACGAAAAAACTGGCGTGTTCTCGAGTTTTACACAGCGCAAACTTGAGTGAGTGGCGTATAATACACTTGTACTAAAATCCCTTTCCCCTACCTAAATAAAAAAAAAACTCCAATAAAACTCTCATATTTGGAAAGCCTTATTCTGTACGGGTGGGGGTTGTTTTCCACAGGGGGTATTTTCTGTGCGGTATCTTCCGTGGGGGAGGGGGGTATTTTCCGTGGGCGGGTTATTTTCTGGGGGGTGTCTTCTTTAGGTTTTTTTTTCGGAGAGGCACTTTCCCGGGGGTAATCGCCAGGGGAGAGGGTAAACGCCTAGAACCCTTGTTTCCTATCACGAAACGCCGAATGAAGTTTGCCCGACAACGCAGACCGTAAATGCGGCATAATGCCCTTTTTGGCAGAAATTTTGAATTGTTGATCTATCCTGTAAGTTGATGATATTCTGATTTATAACTTTTTATGTATATAAAGTAACAATTTTGTTGTTTAAATGTTTCCTTTAGGCCTAGTTTTCTCATATAGACCTGTGCTAGGCCATTAGCTGGGTATAAAAGGTTGTTGATGTGAGAAGGTTTGGAGTCTCTTCTGTCATAAGTTCCTTTCCTATCCCCAACAGGGTAATGCTTGCTTACGTGGCCTCAGGGTGGAAATTTCACCTGTTTTTCTGGCCTAATAAAACTCTAACTGTTAACAGTAGCCTACTGCAGGCTGATCTTGAGAAGTGGTGCTGCTTGAGGAGATGGTAAATTTTTACCAAATCATATTAGCCTATTGACTTAGCCTACAAATAAAGTGAATATACTACTCAATGCCTTTTTTTATACTCTTTCCAAATGTAATAATCATTTGATAACTTTTTACCAAATCATATTAGACCTATTGACTTACAAATAATGTGAATATACCACTTGATGCCTTTTTTATGCCCTTTCCAAATATAATAAACATTTTGTCAGAATTTAATTTTACCCCCACCCCTACATACCAATTCAGGGTATATATTTGCACAATAGGGGGGTAAGGGTAAAGTTTAAACTTACCTCCCATTTTGGTAAAGTTCTGCCAAATCATAGGCTATTATTGAGTTAGGACTAAAGTGAATACACCATTCAATGCCTTTTTTTATGCTGATTACAAATATAATAATCATTTCTATCAGAAATTAATTTCAATCCCCCCCCCCTTATATATGCCAATTCAGGGTTAGGTTAGGTTGGGTTAGGTATATATAAAGGGGGGGGGGGCTGAAATTCATTTCCAATAGAAATGATTATTATATTTGTAATCAGCTTAAAAAAAGGCATTGAATGGTGTATTCACTTTATTCCTAACTCAATAATATGATTTGGTAGAACTTTACCCCCATTTCCATCACAAATAAAATTTGCCTCTAGCCCCCCTAATGTGCAAATATATACCCTGAATTGGTATATATAAGGGTAGGGGTAACATTCATTTTCAACAAAAATGATTATTATATTTAGAAAGAGCATAAAAAAAGGCATCAAGTGGTATATTCACTTTATTTGTAAGTCAATAATATGATTTGGTAAAAATTTACCAATCATTTTTGTTGGATATGAATTTTACCCCCACCCCTGTATATACCCATCCAGGGTATATATTTGCACATTAGGGGGGGGGGGCAATGGAAAATTTTATTTCTGATGTAAATGGGAGGTAAGTTTAATCTTTACCCCCACCCCCTAATGTGCAAATATATAACCTGAATTGGTATATAGGGGTGGGGGTAAATTTCATTTCTGGCAAAAATGATTATTATATTTGGAGAGAGCATAAAAAAATGCATCAAGTGGTATAGGCCTATTCACTTTATTTGTAAGTCTATAATATGATTTGGCAAAAATTTACCAAGAAGATTATAGCTTAATAAATGACAGCATTTGGACTGGATTCTGATTAATGTCCAATTTTCCTAGGTTTAGTTTTTTCTGGTAGACTTTCTTGGGCTAAAAAACTTCTTCCTAGCTAATTTATCTATTATGGATTGCCCCCCTGTGGTAGGCTAGCATAATAGGTATAGGTCTAGATTAGAGGCTATTGAGAAGGAAATACATCAAGAAAACAATTTTTGGTAAATTTTTTGCAGTTTATATTATTGACTAAGTGAAGATACCACTCAATGCCTTTTCTTATGCTCTTTACAAATATAATAATCATTTTGTTGCAAATGAATTTCATCCTCACCCCTATATATACCAATTTGGGGTATATATTTGTGGATACAGGGGTGGGGGTAGAGTTTAAACTTACCTCTTATTTGCATCATAATTTTTTTTACCCCCACACCCCTAATGTGCAAATATATAGACTACCCTGAATTGGTGTATATAGGGGTGGGGGTAAAATTCATTTGCAACAAAAATGATTATCATATTTGGAAAGAGCATAAAAAGTATTGAGTAGTATGTTTACTTTATTCATAAGTCAATAATATGAACTGTGAAAAATTTACCCAATTCTTACTTCTTAATTCACATAATATTTTTAGCTAACACATTTTGCATGCAGCTCTTCTAAAATTTACCCCTCCCCCCTAATATGCAAATATATTTGCAAAATTAGATATTTCCTATGTATTCTTCCAAGATGTTTCTCATGGTAGAATTTTACTTTAGCAACTTTTGACTATCTTGGAAAGAGGTTAGGTTAGGAATGGATGGGTCTACAATCTAAAGTCTGTCCTGGGAAGGTATTTTGAAGTACCTTCCTCCACTCCTCTCTCTAGAGGATCCTGACCTTTGATTACTTTTAGAAATCTATGTGTTATAAAAGTGAAACCTTGCAAAATAGATCTTCTGCTTAAATGAATTAGAACAAAATTGTTTTCAGCTTCATAACTTTGCTCAATCTTAATTTATAAGGCTTTAAAGATATGCAAATACATTTAATAAATTTGGAAAAAAAACATTGATATAGCTTAAAATTCTACACAAATAACAGGAATTGCATTTTCAGAACTAAAGCCAGAGAAAAAGAAACTGATAACTGAAAATTAAGGTAAAATGTTGTTTAGTCAAAATTTTAATAGGTATAGACATGTCATGTAGGCAAGTTTCAGGACCCTCTAGGGGGAGAAGGAGTGGAGGTAGGTACTTCAAAATACCTTCCTGGGACATACTTTAGCATGTAGGGTAAAGGCACCAATGATTTGACAGTGCCATTTTGGAACCACTGTCAAACTTTTCCTTCAAAACAGGATAACTCTGCTTAATAGTGACTTGGAACACCATCTCTTGAATTTTTCATTACATTTTGACAATGCAAAATGTGGTCACTATATCCAATACACCCAAGTATGAAAAGAGTATTCAATTCAATCAGTTTCTTGTTCTCAACACAAAATGAGCTCCCAACAATTTTTTAGCTGTGTAATGTTCAAACTGTCATTACTTAATTATTTTTTGGTAAAAAAAAGTTAGGATCAGCACCACTGCATCAAGATATATCTAAAATTCTCTAAAATGTACCCATATTGGCTTTTTCTTGATAAAATTAAGTTAAAATGGCAGCTAACATTATATTGATGAAATTGTGTTCCAAGTGTCTCAAATGTAGATAGGCTACTGGCTTCTATTACAATATTCATTCTTTTGGGAATATCTTGTAGTAATCTTGTTGAAATTTTTGACAGATGACAACAGGCCCTGTTGAAATATAGGCAACTCTGTCAAAACTTCAGTGAAAATGTAAAACAGATGAGAAACAGTTGGTGTTGAAATTCAAGGGTCCTCTGACAAAAACATAGTTGTCACATTTACAGATACTTTCTCAACAACAAGAGGTTTTAATGATTATTATTTTTAATAATATTTAACATGAATAAAACATTTAAAAAAAGTTGTTTTATTATTGTAGTTTTACTGGTTTTATGCTAGATGCTAGATTTTTCAATCTTCTGAGGAACTGCTGCCTGGGCTCATGCTATGTTCATATTTTGAAGCATTTGACTTGGTTGATCACAACACCCTAATTCATTTATCTCTGAATAAATGTGAAGTACACCCTCTTTTAGTAAATTTTATACATGTTTTCTTTCAAATAGATCCCAAGCTGTAAAATACAAAATATTCTCTCTGAACCACTCCCTAATTAAAATAGCATTCCTATCCCACCCAATCCCACCCAAAATTCTAATGAAACATGTTAAATTCCTTGGTGTCACAAACTTCTAATAATATTAATAGGACATGCATATTTCAAGAATTCTGGACTTTCCAAACAAAATTTTTTTAAAGTTTATTAAACTGGTAGATTAACTTTTAAATGGCCAAATGTTGACAACACTTTATCTGTGAACAACAAAGAAATATTTGCTGGACCATCAAAGCTCAGACAAAGTGAGCTATTCCAGGTACCATCTATAAAGAGACCTATATAACACTATTATATCACACAATATATTATAGAGACCTAGGTCACACAATTACACTCCATATAATTATCCAATTTTGTCCCTATACTTGAGGCAATTTTTTAGTTTTGCTGAATAGTATTTTATATATATACACATTTAAAAAAGTTGAAGAGAAACAATGAAATAAAGTAAAAATAGGCATGTCAAATCCACCAGGATCTGCCCACAAGTGTTTCAACGCGTGTTCAGTAGGGTTTTGACTTACATTGAAAACAGGTAACTTTTTTGTTCTGTTGAATTTGTAGGTGAAAACACTCCAATTTAAGAAAATCGGAGTTTTGTACCCTTCTCTGATAAAACGTCAAACTTCTAATAAAACAGTTAGATTTGTAGTTATTTTTTCTACATACTGAAACCCTTTTTAAACCAAAAGTCTTTAAATTAAGCCTTCTGGAGTAGAAAAAGTGCTTTTTTACAAAAACTGTTCAGTCATCAGTACCTTTAACCTAGACCCATCTCTGAAAGTTTCATTTATCTAACCTAACCCCTTTCCAAGATAGCCCAAAGTAGAATTTTACCTTTGCTTCAACCTTTGTACCCATAAATTGAATCAATTGTGACAAATAAGAACCAGAAAAAATAAGTGATGGGTCATGGATTACACTAGGAATATATAATTTGGACTATAGGATATATTTGTATGCTAGGGGGGGAGGTGTCAAGTTTAGCAGCACTGATTTCAAAATGTGTTAGCTACAAATATAATGCTTATTATGAAATAAGAATTGTTTTCTTAACATATTTGATTCTCAACAGCCCCTAATCTAACCTGTACCTCATAATATTTATAGGTATAAATATATCATGAGTTGGAGGTAATAGATTTTTTAGCATTCTGCTTAATTCCTGCTTAATACTTGTGCTTAATTCCCTGTTTGTGCCTATACCATGCTTGTGCTTACTTAATGCTTGTGCAGTGCTTAGATGTTGCTTTTCTTTGTAGGTAGCCTGGGTCAGTAAACTTTATACTAGAAAAGTATTACATGGTGTCAGAAGTGGGATCTCATAGATGTACTACAGCCATTAATCAGCTGGGAAGCCAGCTCCCTAGCAGAAGAATGGGATCGTTTCCAAGAGCATGCCCAACTGATTTTTGCAGGCCCACTGGCAGGTAAAACAGAGAAAGCTCTCTGTACCTACCTACTTATCTGGGCTGGAGCAAAAGGACAAGAAATATTCAACACCTTCACCATTGCAGACGAGGAACAGAACAAAATCTAATGGTACCTTGAGAAATTGAAGGTGTATGCATCACCACAGAAGAACACAGTTTTTGCACGGTATCTGTTCCAAAAACGAGACCAAACAGAGGCAGAAAGTGTAGAGAAATATATTATAGAGCTTAAGACATTAGTGAAACCATGTTGTTACTTGGACCCAAATGAAATGGACTGCAATTGCATAGTTTGCAGAATACTAAACCAAAACGTGCGTGAGAAGCACCTGGCTGAAGGTGATGAACTTACACTTGAAAAAGCAACCATTATGTGCAGAACCCACGAAGTGACCCAGGCACAGCTTAAGACATTCCATGGAACTAAGTCTATTCCCATAAAGCAAGATATTGATGCCATCTCACGCTACCCAAACCGGAACAGCAGCAGGAAAAAACAGGAAGCAAGTGGCTCAAAGAGCAAACCATGCTACTTCTGGGGTGGAACATACTCCCCCTCCCATGTTTGCCCAGCAAAGGGCAAGTCATGCTCCATCTGCAAAAAGCTCAACCATTTTGCACGAGTTTGTCAAAGTAAGACAGTAAATGCAGTGGAAGAAGACACCATCAAAGTGGACTCTGGTGATGAAACCATATTCCTGTACTCCATCAAACAAAGCAAAAACAAAGACAAAGCAGTGATACCTTTGATCATCAACAATCAGTTCCCTGTCCAGTTCAAAGTCGACACAGGGGCCCAGGTCAATATCATTCCAAGGAAGTACTTTGACCTCATCACCCCAAAGCCCACCATGAAACCCACAAGCCAGCACCTCACCAGCTACTTTGGAGCAAGGATCCCTGTAACTGAAGTCTGTGAATTATCATGCAGCTACAAAGATAACCTCAGCAGCAGGCAACAATGCTTTGTTGTAGAAACTTCAGCTGCTCCCATCATAGGCTACCATTCAAGCCTTGATTTGGACTTGATTAAGCTGGTACTGAATGTAAACTCAACATCTTCAAGAGTACCATTCCTGAAGTAAAAGCACAAAGGAGTGTTTAAAGGAATTGGGAAGCTCAAAGGAGAATGCAACATATACCTGAAAGACAATACCACCCCAACTGTCTACCCAGCGATACAAGTACCCACAGCCATGCAGGATAAACTCAAGCAAGAACTCGGCCGCCTAAAAGACCTAGGGATTATTGAAAAGGTCATTATCCCAACAGAGTGGGTCAATTTGATGGTTATGGTTGAGAAGAAGGACAGGTCCATAAGACTGTGCATAGACCCTCTGGACCTAAACAAGTCCATCAAATGGCCCCACTATCCCATTCCCACTCTAGACGACGTCACCTCCAAGCTATACAGAGCGAAAATATTCACAAAAATTGATGCCCGTTCTGGTTACTGGTCAATTCTGCTCTCTGAAGATTCGTCTTACCTCATAACATTCAGCACAATATATGAAAGATATTGTTTCAAGCGAATGCCCTTCGGAATCATCTCAGCGCAAGATGAGTTTCAGAGGAGGATGGAAGATGCCTTTGAAGGCCTGGAGGGTTTCTTCATCATCATTGATGACATGATCATGTACGGTGCAATGCAAGAAGAGCACGATGAACACCTAGCAGCGATACTCAAACGTGCCCTAGCTAAGGGTATCCGTTTCAACAAAGATAAGTGTGACTTTTTGGCCTCCAGTGTCAGCTACTTCGGACACATAATCAGCTCCATGGGGATGCAGCCAGATCCCGAAAAGATTCGCGCCATTAACCACATGCCAAACCCATCATGCCAAGAAGAACTGCTAACCCTCCTTGGGATGATCAACTATCTTGCCAAATACATACCAAGCCTATCCACAAAAAACAAACCACTCCATCACCTGACCAAAGCAAACCCATTCATCTGGTCAGAAGAACACACCCAAACACTCGAGGACCTGAAACGCTCTATAGTGTCGAACACCCCATTCTTCAACCATCAGAGCAAGAACGTCAAACTCATTGTCGACGCCTCCAGCCACGGGCTCGGCGCCCACTTTGTTTCGGAAGGGCAGGTCACAGCGTATGCATCGAGATCACTCAGCAAGACAGAGCGGAAGTATTTGCAACTCGAAAAAGAGTTATACGCCATTGTGTATGGCTGTAAACACTTCCACCATTATCTTTACGGTCGCCACGTTGACGTCACAACTGACCACCGCCCCCTGAATCCGTTGTAGAAAATCCTATTCACAAAGCTCCACCACGAGTGCAACGATTAATGCTTCAGCTCCAGCCTTATGACCTGACTCTGAGGTTCCGACCAGGATCCGAAATCCCAGTTGCTGAGGCTCTGTCATGCCTCCATATTAGCGATATAGATTCAAAACTGGAAGAAGATCTGGATATCTATGTACACCACGTAGTACTGAACCTTCCAGCCAGTGACCAGAAGCTTGAGCAGATACGGACAGAAACAACACAGGATGAAACCTTGAGCACCCTAGTCAAAACAATTCAAAAGGGCTGGCCAAGTACTAGAAAAGAGTGCCCAACCAACATCCTAACCTACTGGAATGTCCAACACAAGCTGTCTTTCACAAAAGGCATTCTTCTCAAGGGAGACAGATTGATCATTCCCAAGAACCTGCAGTTAGCCCTACTACAGCAGCTACATTCAGCCCACCCTGGAACCGAGAAAACCAAACAGCGAGCAAGGATGTTAGTGTACTGGCCAGGCCTCAGCGCAGACATCAAACAGTACATAGCGAAATGCCAAACATGCTCCAAGCACATGCTGAACAATGCGAAGGAGCCGATGATCAACCACAGCATAGAAACGCTCCCTTGGCAAAAGATCGCTACAGATCTGTTAGAATGGAATGGCTCCAGTTTCCTAGCAACTGTCGATTATCACAGCCGTTTCTTCGAAGTCAACAGACTTACAACGACATCGTCCAACGCGGTCATGACGCAACTTAGGCCCACTTTGCCCGGCATGGCATACCATCACAGCTAATGTCTGACAATGGCCCCAGTTCACTTCCAGGGAATTCATCAATTTTGCCAAAGCCTGGGGTATTTCACTGAGCACATCTAGCCCCGGGTATCCCAAATCCAATGGACTCGCAGAGAAAGCTGTGCAGATTATATAAAACATCATGACCAAGGCAACGGAAAACAGGGAAGACCCCTTTCTGGGTATATTAGAATACCGGAATACACCAGTTGATGGGTTTGCATCTCCTGCTCAACTCCTTATGTCTCGCCAACTAAGATCCATCCTACCATGTACCACACATCACCTAAAGAAGAAGATCGTCCCGCCCAAACAGTTCACTCAGCAAAGAACTGAAATGCACAAACGCCAGAAAATTTACCACAACAAGTCAGCCAAGGCTTTAAATCAGCTCAACCCCGGCGATGCGATCCACATTCAGAAAATGCCCGACGGATCGTGGGAACAGGCCGTTGTGGTTTTTCATGCAAAACAGCCACGATCGTACCGGAAGCAGACAAACGAAGGTACGATTCTGCAGAGGAACCGCATGCACAGGACTTGACGATGCCATAGGGCCAGACGCGGCTGCTAAGCTACCACCCTCGCCGTTGCAGGCAGACCAGTTCATGTCCCCGTTGCCGATCCATTATCGGAATCACATCCCTAGCCCCTGCCAGAGCGCTACCGCGGTGCTGCCCCTAGAATCAAGCGCGACACCAACGACTGCATGCACAAGATATGGCCGACTTGTAAGAAAACCCCTGAAACTGAACCTGTAAATAGTGATTTTAAAAGTAGACCTGTAAATAGAGACATTATGAGAGGAAGAAGAAGTGAACTAGTTAGTGAATATGTAAGAAGCATTTCCCCCCTCCCTGCCCAAGAGCCTCCCTCCCAAAACTTAGGAATTTACCTTAAAATTACTCCTACTACCCCCTTTGAAATAAAAAAGATTAATGCAATAAGAGTTGCAATTTTCAAATTGATAAAATCTATGTTCTCTGTTAATATTCACCGTGATGGATCTCTGCTAATAGCTGTCCAAGATCGGAAATCAGCAGACACAATAATTAACCTAAAATCCCTTCTGAATACCCTTCTGAATAGATGCAATTAATGCATCTAAATGGAACCCAAAACAATCACCAACAAAAATGGCAGTTTATAATGTTCCCCCAGAAATATCCATTCAGGAGTTAAAAGAAGGGCTCTCAGATAGGGCTGGCAACACAATCCCAGTTTATCCCTTAACTGACAAACAGGATGCACAACCAAAAATGCAATCCCCAAACATATGCTTATTCATTCTAAACTGTAATGCAGTTCAGGCCATGAACATACATCAACTACAGAAAACAAAAATCATTGCAGAATTGGCAAAAATCTACATCCCTGATGATGTGCTCATTCAAGCAAAAAAAGATCTAGCTTTACTGTTAACAAAGCTGAACATTGATACACAGTCATATGAAAAATAAATCAACAACACAACACATATCAATACTCCAGTGGAACATAAGATCACTCACAGAAAATAAGCTAAATGAACTAATATCTTTTATGAATAATAATTCCATTAATATTGCTTGCCTCTAGGAAACTCATTTAACCCAAAATCAACAAATTAAGTCTCTGGGATATACTATCCTGAGAAAGGATAGATCATCAGAGAGAAAAGGAGGTGGAGTAGCTCTACTAGTTAAAAATAATATAAAATTCTGTGGCATCAATTTTCCAGGTTTTGCTAATGATGTTGATGCAATTGGTATCAGTGTTTGGCTGAATAATATAAAAACTACATAATAAGCTTTTATAACCCTAATGGCCAAACTACAGATGCCATGGATTTCTTTAATTATATAAATAATTCTAATATGTTAAAAAATATCATCATTTGTGGAGATTTCAATGCCCACAGCCTTTTGTGGGGGAATAAACCAGCAAATAAAGCTGGTAAATTGATTGAGTATATGACTTCAAATAATAATGAATTGGCTGTTGCTACCCCTCCAAACCTGAATACTTATTTCAACCCCAAAAGTGGCAGATTCTCGACAATTGACCTACAAATTGTGTCATTAAATATTTTAAAATAAAATTTATATAAATAAAATTGATAGTCTATGTACTGACCACTTTGCTATAGTGTGCTCCCTAAATGAGCCTGCTGAAACTCTACCACATACCTCCAAATATATCAACACTAAAGGAAATTGGTCTATGTTCCAAAATAAGCTAAATGATGAAATCACAAGTTTCACCCAAAATTCATACATTTCAAACACAACAGTTGACACACATGCTGAAGTATTTACATCTTTACTAATAAATACAGCTAATCATGCTATCCCCAGGACAACACCTAAGAAAACCTACCCTAAACACATTCCTTAAGCATGGTGGACAAATGAGTGCTAAAATAAATGGAGAATAAAAAAGGCAGCTAGGACAGAATTCATAAAAAAACCATCACCTACTACATATTCAAAAAAATTACAAGCAGAATCTAATCTAAAAAGAACTATAATAGATGCTAAATATAATTACTGGAATAATTTTGCAAATAATCTCTCCAGAGAAACACATGAGCCAATTATACATAAAGTCATAAGCCACATCTGTGGGAAAAATATTTCCCCCAGCCCACTCCTGTCTGAGCTTATACATAATAATACCCATTATGACAATGATAATGAAAAAGCTAACTATTTGCAACTCTTTTTGTTAATAAGCTAACATCAAATAATCGAAGCAAAATGTCCCCAATTCCTATGAACCCAAGTTACCAACCACTCCCAGGATCCGAGTATATAAGTAGTCCATTTTCAATCCAGGAAATGAATAATGCAATACATCATATTAGGACCAAAACTAGCGGCAGCTATGACAATATACACCCTACATGGATAAAGAATCTCACCCCTTCATACAAACAAGAACTGCTAAATTGTTATAATCACGCTTGGGCATCTTCTATGTTCCCCAATATATGGAAATGTTCGTCCCTCCTACCAATCCTAAAGAAAAATAAACCCAAAGAAAACCCTGAGTTCTATAGGCCCATAATGATTACTCCTGTGATTGGGAAAATAATGGAGAAAATGATCTATCACAGACTCCTCTGGTTTGTTGAAAAGAACAATATGATCCCTCACACTCAAACTGGATTCAGGAAACACCACTCCTCAACAGATGCTTTCATTTTGCTTACAAATGAAATAAATGAATCATTCTCAAAAAATAATGTCCTAGTTGCAGCTTTCCTAGATTTTGAAGGGGCATATGACAATGTGAACCACCAAATCCTTTTAAACAAACTTGCAAACCTTGGGCTACCCCCCAAGCTAGTATCTTTTATAAAATCCTTCATAGAAGCGCGAAGTTTCATTGTTTGTGTTGGTTCAGCCGCTTCACCCCAAAAGACAACAACCAAAGGCCTACCTCAGGGAGCAGTCCTCAGTTGCTTCCTGTTTGCCCTATATCTCTGGGACATGTACCTACCCCACACGAATCTACAATATGCTGACGATCTGGTGCTATGGTCATCTGGCAACACCTTTGAGATAGCACAGTCAAATCTGCAAAAGTCACTTTTCCAATGTGAAAAATTCTCTCAACATTCAGATTTACCCATTGCACCTACCAAGTCAAAAATAATCCAATTTCACCAGAAGCAAAACCATGTTAATGCAAAACTAACTCTAAATAAAACAACTATTCCAGAAGATAATCATATTAATTACCTAGGTCTCATGCTTGACCCAAAACTTAATTTCCACCTCCACATTTCAAACACAATAAAAAAATGCTATAGAAAAACAAATATACTAAAAAGACTTCTTTCCACACCCTGGGGATGTAAAGAGAATACCTTAATCCAGTTTTATAAATCACATATAAGACCCCATATTGACTATGGGCTCATCGTATATGGTGTATGTGCAAAGACCCAGATGCAAAAAATTGAAACATCACAAAATGATATAATACGTCTCATATTTGGTCTTAGGAAACCCACAAGCACCAAGTTTCTGCTTATGGAGAGTGGATTAACAACAATAAGGGAGAGACGTAGCTTTCTCTTGACAAAACATTTTACAAAAATTGAATCAAATAGCTCACAGACCCTACATAATTGGTTAAAAAATCCAGCCATGTATAGAGGCATTGCAGATGAGTATGCCAACATTCAGAAGAAGTTCCCCGTACCAGCAAAGTCTATTGCACCCACTTTCCCCCAATCCCCTCCATGGAATTGGTCAAGTCCCATAATAAATACTGATTTCTCAAAGTGGACTAAAGATTGAACCCCCATCGCTTTTGTCCAGAAAAAATTTGCTGAACTTAATACAATTACCTATAAAAATCACTTCCAAATATTTGTTGATGGGTCAAAAATGAATGAGAAGGTAGCAAGTGGTGCTTTCCTTCCTCACCTGAAAATTGCAATGGGCGAGAGATTATATAATAATTTATCTATAATGTCTGCTGAGTTAAATGCCATAATCATGGCATTAGAACACATTAAGGAAAACCAACCTTTGATTGCAAATTCAAATAATATTATTGTATATTCCGACTCTTTATCCAGCCTTGAGCTGCTGGCCTCAGCTCCTCAGTATAAGTTGGACATTGACACTTATCATTGTCTCAGTATTATTGATAATCTTGCTTCAAGTGGCATAAAAACTTATTTTCAGTATATTCCTAGCCACTCTGGCATAAGTGGTAATCATCAGGTTGATGAAATAGCAAAAAATGCTATAAATATTGACCAGCCAAGTGGGAGACCAATCCCGATTAGAGATATTTACCAATGGAGGCTATCAGTTATTAATTTTAATAAGATTAATCATATCCTCTCCCCCTTTCCCAATAAGAATCTTTCTAAAATTTATCATAGAATTCGTTCTGGAACAAATGGACTAAATTTTCTTGCATTCTCGTATAAGTTTTCTAATTCAAGTGGTTCAATTCCCCTGTCCCCTCTTTGCAGGCATTGTAATATGAATAATCAAACAATTGACCATTGCCTATTTGTATGTAATATGCTGACGTCTGCACAACATACCTTGCTTTGCAAACTGTTAAAATGCTTCAAACACCTCAAAATCTAACTATCAGCCAAGAGCCTAGCCAACTATACCTGCACACAGAGCAGAGAAATCGACATCTATCAACTCATAATTGAACTCCTTGAGTCGAAAGATCTACTGAAAGGTATCTGAAAATATCTAATAATCATGAGGCAATCAAGCGAGTAGCTCTGTAGCCCACAGAGTGAAGCAAAAGGAAAAGGGCTAAATAGTATCACTGAAAAGCCCACCTGCTGTTAAATAGAAGAAGAAGAAGAAGAAGCGAGCATAGTGCCTTCTTACACATACCTTTCTGAAGGTACTTATTACTGTGTGTGATTTCAAAAGTAGACCTGTAAATAGAGACAGTATGAGAGGAATAAGAAGTGAACTAGTTAGTAAATATTTAAGAAGCGAGCCTAGCGCCTTCTTACACATACCTCTCCGAAGGTACTTATTACAGAGTGTAAGCCCGCTCACAGTGGATGAGTGCGAGCGAGTGTGGAGTGTTGGTGTAAGAGGAAATGCAGGCAGCTTAAATGACAATAGAAGGAAGATGTATTATTCCGCTTAATTCCCGCTTAATGCTTGTGCTTAATTCCCTGTTTGTGCCTATACCATGCTTACGCTTACTTAATGCTTGTGCTGTGCTTAGATGCTGCTTTTCTTTGTAGGTAGCCTGGGTCAGTAAACCTTTATACTTGAAAATTATTACAGATTTAAGATTGTTTGAGCACGATTTTTACTCTTAATGATAGAAAAGCATCACCAAGTGTGGAAAATCATATTGTGACCAAGATAGGCCCAGGATTGCTCAAAGCCTTCATTCATCTAGAGAGCACAGGTACTTCTTGCTAACCAGGTCTAAGCTAGCTCAAGTGCTTTTTGTAGACTTGAGAAATTCTATTTTTGATCTTGTTGCTGGGAAAACTGAATACTATCATTAGGCAACTTAAAAAAATAGCTTCATCAGCAATGGTAAGAATCTTGCCATGGAAATAAGGCCGGTAGGTTATCTCTATCTTGATGGGATCATATGGGTTACCAAAGATGGGATTGTACTGGAATAGAAAATAGGCAGTTCCTCTTATTTTCTTAACTATGTCCTGCAACAGATGGCAGATGCTGCAGAACCACCTACATTTTACCAGCAAGAAAGACAAGATTGAGGGGGGGGAGGTGCACTGTGAAAACTTAAACCAGTTGTTGAACCTGTTCAACAACATTGTTAGAGACTGGAACTCAAAGAAAATTTGAAATTGGATGAAGAGGTGATTCCATTCAAAGGAAAGACTAAAATAAGAAAATATATCAAATTTATTATATAGCAAAAAAGCTCAAGAACATTGTGCTCTGTGGTCTTCAGGGAATATGTTCAACTTCAAAAATATCAAGGAGTCTCTATACAGATTGACAAGAATCTGTGAGGAGATGGAGGAGGTCTTGAAGGAGCTGTGATACTTCATATTAAAAGTCATGTTTGATGAATGATGAATTTTTTGGTGTGTTTTGACAGCTTTTTCTTGTTGCTTACCTTGATTGAGACTCTTAACACCTGCTGGATTTCTTGCAGGTGATACCATACAAAGAAATTGTATTGCAAACATTCCACTCCTTGAAGAAAAGCTGTTGAAGAAAAAAAAAGCAAAGGTGCAGCTGATGAAATTGTTGGAAGGAACAAAACAATTTTCCTTGATTGTTGGCATCACAACAGGACCATGACAGTTGTTTCAAACTTCCTGGGAATTGGGGATCACAAGGAAGTGAAACAATTGGACTAAGGAAAAAAGACACACATTTTTGTGCCCAGGTCAGAATCTGTACCACTTTACAATTTACATATTGCAGGCATTACCTTAATTACCTTACCATAATTTGCATTTTGGAGTGAAATAAGGTCCAATGTTGGATCTGTTCAGCTCTGCTGTTGAGATGGCGGTTAAGACATTTTACACAGAATATAAAAGAACAGGGTTGTGACTGTGTTTATGGCCCAGTGACATGCCTTCCAACTAAGAGTGTGCTAGCATAGATGCAATTTAAGCCCACTTGATAACAGTGACCACACATAGGTATGATCAAGGGGACCATTCTTCTGCAGTTTAAAGTAGACACTGCCATAGCCCACAGAGTATACAATTTGGTTGGGTATGACATGCAGCATCAGCATCCTAGCACAACTCTTTTATATATACATATATATTAATCACTATTTATGAGACACAGATGATGGGCAGCTCCAGTTGTATCTTGAAGGTTTTGCCTCCCAGTCTTTGTTGAGTCTCCTTTTAAAAACTTCTGCTGATGTTGAAGACACTGTCTCCTTGCTTAAACAGTTCCAATCATTGATAACCCTTTGGCTAAAGAAGTCTTGTCTGATTCTACTATTAACTCTGGTTTTATGAAGCTTCTTAAAATGATACTGTATTTGTCTTTTGTTGAGTAACTGGGTAAAGAGCTTATTTTGGGGTTGGTTGACAAATTTACATGTGAGTAGTATGTTACTCCGCTTGCAGTGGAAAGTCAAAGATGGAAGTTTTAGGTTAGATAGTCTTTAACTATATGGCTTATCACCAAGTCCAGAGATTCACTTGATGGCCCTCCTTTGTACACCTTCAATCAACTGTATATCACCTTTGTAAAAAGGACCAGCAAGGCAGGTTCCAAAGTCAAGAACTGGTCTCACAATTGCCTTGTATAGCTTCAGGAAGATTCCATGTGATTGGCTAGTAAGTGTTCTTTTAATAAGTCCAAGGCTAGAATTGGCTTTGGAAACAATTTGTGTAGAGTGTTCATGGAACTTCAGAAGATTATCTATAGTGACTCCCTGGTGTTTGCCACTGGTGCAAGTTTGCAGAGGAATGGGGGATGATGTCTGGTTATCATTCATGGTGTATTGGTGCAGAGGATTATTGTGACCAAAATCAATGGTGATGCATTTTGATACAGTGAAAGAGAGAAGCCACCTATCTGCCCATGCCTGAATGTGTTCAAGGTCAGATTGTATTGATGATTTATCAGGTGCACCAAATAGTTAGTACAGTTAGTATTGTAGAGTTAGTATACACCAAATAGGGAGTAGGTACATTTGCCATCTGTTGTGAAGAGCAGTACAGTCTGAGATCTACCAGTCAGGAAGTCCATTAGCCAGTCTACTATTTCATGGTGGATTCCTGCTGCTTTTAACTTAAAACAAAGCCAATTATATGGAACCTTGTTGAATACTTTGGCTAGGTCTGAAAGAATCAAATCAATAGAAATGCCTTTGTCCAGTAATTGTGTAGCCTGTTCATAAGTGTCTAGAAGGTTAGTTTCTACAGATTGTCCTGGGAGAAAGCCATGCTGCCTGTTGGAGATAATTTCATTAGTAACAAGGTGTTGAAGAAGTGCATCATTAACAATCCTTTCAAGGACTTTTGCAACAGCAGACATGAGGCTGATAGGTCTATAATTTTCAGTTTTGGGTCTATTCCCCTTTTTAAAGATAGGTGTGGTATAGGCTAGTTTCCATCGGCAGGGGACATTCTTATGATCAAGGGAATGTTGAAAAAGTATAGATAGTGCTGGGGCAAATTCACGAGCAGCTTCTTTTAGCAGACAAGGATCTCGTGTTCTCATGACCAGCACTTTTGTTGATGTGGAGGCTTTTGAGTTGTTTTACCACCATAGAAGCAGTAACTGTACTGCAACTCATTTGCTTCTGGATGTTGTACTTTAAGTTGGGAATGGGAACATTATCAGGTTCATTTACGAAGACTAATACAAATTGCTCATTTAGAAGATCAGCTATATTTTGGGTGTCAATGACTTCGTTTCTGTCACTTGTTGTTAAACTCTTTATAGATCTCTGGTTGTGATCTCTGCTTGATACATAGTTCTAGAGTTTCTTAGGGTTTAACTTACTTTGGTCGGCGAGTCTTGTCTCAAAATTACAGTACAGTTCTTTGGTGAGATTCCTTAATTTGTTTTGTGCTTTGACATATTTTTCATAATGCCCTGGTTTATCCTTTTTTCTCCGAATCTCTCCTACTGCTTGTTGATTCCACCCTGAAGGGTCAACTCCCAGTTAATCTGCCTCAATGTGAGCCTAATCACCTCGTAGTCTTTAAATATCTTTTTTTGTTTCTATTTCTTGCTTGGTGTCTGTGGGTAACTAATTTAATGGCGATGTGGTCACTTTTACCAATAGGCGGGAGATAATTTATCCTTTAGATCAGTTCACTATTGTTAACAAAGACTAGGCCAAGTAATGTTGGTTGCTAGTGGGAGCAAAAACATGTGGGTTGGTTGATTGCTTGGAAAGAAGATAGATCATGAATACAATCAATAAAGGGACTGATGGTGGATGAACTACAAGTAACTGGGTTATATGGAAACCATTCATTCCACAAGAGATTGGGAAAATTGAATTCAAATCCTATAAGAAAATCACCTTTGAAATTTTCTGTGGCTTTGCAGAGCATATTTGAGAGTGTATACTCAGCATCAATGGAGGAGGGAGCTGAGGGACTACAGTACACACATTCAATCCTGGTTTGGCATAGGTCTTGGCCTTGGTGTGTGATATCACACCAAATGGTCTCCACTGGTGGCAAGCTAAATCCTATATAAAATTCCTGGGCAGTATATGCTGCTTTTTACATTGATGGAATTTATCAGTTCATTTCTTTATACCGAATTGAAACCAATATAAGAAAATAGATTGTAAAGACTTTTCTGTCTTATTGATATGATAGCTCGAAATTCATGGCTTTAATACTGTGGATTTGAAAAATCTCAAGACCCAAAGGTGGAACAAGTACCTTTGTTTGATTACCAAGACAAAATAGCTGAAGTCCTTCTTCTTCTGGAACCCCCCCCCCCCCCAGCAACGTGGTCATCCAAGGACAAATAACTGGAACGAACATGCTGTTGCAGTGCCCCAATGAAGGCCAATCCCTGTGACCTGGGTTAATGAAAGCATACTCTATGATACTGAGAATAACTATTCACTCAATGTCAATGAATGGGAACCACATTGTAGGCTGGAAGTTTTTAAGTAGTAGATTGCAGGATATGTTTGGAAAATGTGGCATGTCTTTGTGTCTTAACAAGAACCAAAACTCTTTCATGAAATTTCATGCTCATTAAAATACTGTCTGACTGATTTTGTAACAGTTATCATAGAAATAAATGTTTTAATGATTAGTATTTTTTACTATGCTGCTGCTGGCTGCTGTCAAATTGCAACGTTCCTGATTTCCGTATTTAGGTTTAGGTAAACTCCTGAAAAGATAGAGTAGATCTGGAACTCACAGACATTCAGAAACTCAATTATTCTGATTTTTTTGTACTGCCAAGAACAACTTGGATTGGAAGGGGATAAACATGTGTTATATCAATGTATTAAAGAGGCTTGTTCTGTTGAATGCAAATACTGTTCTTTGGCGAAAAAGAACGATAAATTGTGGGAAGGTGGGTATAGCAGCTTAAAATAGAAAATGTTGAAAAAAAAGAATATGTTGAAATATTGTACTTTTGAAATAAATCCACCAACATCATGTTAAGAGTGGAGTTCTCATAAGATCTTGCTCACATTAACCCATGTTGTAAGTCTTAAAATGTAAACAGAGATTCATATGCCACAAAGAAAAGAGGAAAAAGATGCCATACTTGGGTTTACAGAAGATTTCTGACAAAGAAATGACATACGTTGTTTCAGTGTAGAACTCAGAAAATTAAACACACGCAAAATAGGAAAAACCAAGTTTTTTTTTACCATTAACCTTGTTCTAAACCTATCCAAGACAAGGGGATCCCCAGATAAATACATTTATTTCACGTGTTAAGTCTAAAAGAAATGGCAAGTTTCCACTGGAAGCAGATAGTCTTTTTCAGCTGCTAAATCAACACCCTTAATAAATATTTGTTTACTCCTGTCTAGTAGTTGATTTTTGCTAGGTAGTAATGGTTGATTACAAGGCGCCATGTTCTGTTTTAGGATGAGTAGAATGTCACCAGAACCAGGACACTAAACTTTAAATGGCAATATCTTTGCAAATCCAAACGTGTTCTTAAGTTTTGATTGTTTCAATAAATTACCAAGATTTAGCTATTGTACTGCATTATTATTGGTTTTACTCGTGTTTATGTTTCATCATACAATAATTCGTTCCTTCAACTGTAAGGTTGATGATAGAATAAACAATTATGCTTTTAATATAGCCTACTTTTTGATGCTTGTTAGCAATACAGCCCTTTGTGACGTAAAATCGAAAGTCCTACCATATCATATTGTATGACAGAGTGGGTCCTGTCCAATAGTCTTACGGTACATTTGGCCTTGGACAGTGTTTTATAAAACTTTCTGTGTACTACCTTCTGAAATATAAAAACAAAGACTTTTGTATTAAAAAAAACAACAACATAAAAACTGGTACATTGTTATTTGTTTTCTTCATAAATTAGAGCAAAATACTGACCTTTTGTTGCTGAAAGAAAATATTTTACACACTGTAGGCTGAAATTTAATTTTACGAGTGCTTTAAATGCCATATAATTGACAAGACAAGTGCCAATAATTTGATGTTCAATAAAATAACCAGGTCACCCTATATATGGACGGAAGTGCACAGTGAGGGTTTTGTTTGTAAGGGAAATCTTGTTAGGGAGTCGCAGGTGTGCAAGTAAATGATTCAACGTTGTTTTGAATCAGTTTTGCAGTAGACAGTTGGAAGATGGGGATTTGAGGGAAACAGCTACTTTCTATATTATTTCGGACTTGCCCTATCCGAGCTCCGCTTTGACGTCTCTCTTTGCACTCATCTTATTGGAATTGTTTGTATTTGATTTGACTAAATGAAGAATAAATAAATTAATGATATTGGCCAGTTGCGTATAAAGAGTAGGCTAATTGCCGCCACCAAGCTGTTGGCACAGGAACAATAACATGAGTTATAAATACTCTTTATATAAGTTGAAGCCAAAAAAGCTAGTGCTTTTAATTATTGTTCTTTACTTCAAATTATGCTAATTTTTTTTTTCAGGGAATTGAATGAAGTCACAATGCAGGTTGTACTTGTTTTTTCCTGCTTATAATGCTTTAGTGAAGAGGTCTGTTTGATCTCATCTTACTATACCCGACAGTCGAGTAAAATGAGTGTTGAATTGAATATATCTGATGATTTCCAAAAGTACCTTCTATCTAGTAAGCAGAGTGTTGGCTCAGGAAGTCTTCATCCAATGAAAAACAGTTTTCAAAACTTCTCTTCGAAATTCTCGTTTGGTCCAAAAGCTGGTGTCTTAGATTCTCAGCAGGAAAGCTTATTATCAAGTGATGGATCGTCTGCTGTAAGACAATATTTCACTATACCTCTCCTTTCAAATCTCTACTAATTCCTTTAATTATTTTTTTTGTATTTAATTGTAAAGCTTGGAGTTAAAATAGGAGTTGTTTTGCTGAAATCTCGATTTTAAAACATATATTAAGAGGAGAATATTTTGAAAAACTTCTGAGCAGGGACATCAGACATTGTCGTTAGCATGCGCCCTTTTGAATTATATTGACTGATCTTGCTTTAAAATATATTGTGAGATCTTTGCTAAAAATGTTACTTTTTATGCTGCATATCAGCATATCAGTAGCCTACATAAATCCTGGATTTTTTTTTTTTTTCAATAAAGTTTTGTGAAGGAAGTTACTGTCAAAGTTGAAACTTAAAATGAACAATACTATTGTTTCACAGCCTATGCAACGCATATCCATAAAAATAGCTGAGGTAAATTGACTCATTAAATTTCCCTATATTTGCAGAATTTTGGAAAACTAGCGCTTCACTGAAAACACAAAACTGGATGTTGTCTCAGGATCTACGAAAATGACAGACTGATTTATAAACCAACTCATTGGTCTCACGAGCCGTATTATTAATATCTATCAATATGAATTTCAGACGTGGAATGCACTTTAGTA
Source organism: Artemia sp. Kazakhstan ARC1039 (assembly GCA_029168905.1). Classification (NCBI taxonomy): domain Eukaryota; kingdom Metazoa; phylum Arthropoda; class Branchiopoda; order Anostraca; family Artemiidae; genus Artemia; species Artemia sp. Kazakhstan ARC1039. The sequence continues at coordinate 4,116 of JAQQPU010001250.1, read as the reverse complement.
TTTTTTGGAATAGAGAACTAATTAAATCGTAATATGAATTCCAGAAACCTAATTATTTCTGCCATTAGTACAGAGAATTTCAAATCATAATGTGAATTTCTTAAGTTAGTCTAAGACTCCCAAAACAACTGGAACCCTTCACTTCAGATACGTCTACCAAATAATAATCTATTTGACATACCAAATTAAGTGAATTGAAATCTTATGAAAATATCCTAAATGCTTTATTTTCTATTTTAAAAGACATCGTAAAGTCCTTTTTCAAACAGTTGGTGGTAAGGAACTGTAATTAAGGAGCGACCCAGCTCAATAGTAACTGAAATTCTAAAAAACAGAATTTTGATATCAGTAGATATATCAAAAGAATTGACTTATTATGCTGATTTCAAATATATAAGTTTCATCAAGTTTAGTCTTACCCATCAAAGGCTACGAGCCTGAGAAAATTTGCCTGATTTTCGAAAAAAGGAGAAAACACCCTCTAAAAGTCATACAATCTTAATTAAAATCATGCCATCAGATTCAGTGTATCAGAGAACCCTACTGTAGAGGTTTCAAGCTACAAAAATGTGGAATTTTGTATTTTTTGCCAAAAGAAAGCTCAAGGATGCGTGTGTTTATTTGTTTTTTTTTTCTATTTTGTTTTTCCCAGGTGTGATCTTATTGACCCAGGGGTCTTAGAATATCGAGAGAGTGCCATTCGAACGGAAATTAAAAGTTCTAATGTCCTTCTTAAGTAACAAAAACATTGGAGGGCAACTAGGCCCCCTCTCACGCCCTTTTTTCTCAGCATCGTCTGATCAAATTTCTGAGATAGCCATTTTGTTCAACATAGTTGAAAGGCCGAATACTTGTGCCTTTGGAGATATCCTGACCCCCACAGCCCCTGGGGAAAGGTCTTTAAGTTATAAAACTTGCCCAATTGTTTATGTATAGTATTTGTTACTGGGAAATATGCATTTATTTTTCGGGTGGGGGAGAATTTTTCATGGAAAGGGAAGTTTACAGGGGGTGAATTTTTCAGAGGAAACATCACACTGGGGGTATTTTCCAGAATTCCTATAAGAATTTCTTCTTATGTCTTGCTGTCTCTGTGCTGACTAAATTTTTTGTGCGGAGATGTTTCCAGGATTGAATTGTCTGGAGAAAATATCCGTGGGTGGAGGGATTTTTCCGTAGAGATGGAGCCAGATTTCCTGGCATTACTTAAAAAACGATTACTTGAAAAAATTCAACTGAAAGTAAGGAGCAACACCTCGTGCTTTACGCTAAAGTTTGGATTTTTTAGAACGACTTCTGAAACACAAGGTTTGTTTATATCAGAACAATAAGAAGCTTTTTTTAAAAGTACTAAAAAACTTTAGCGTAAAGAGGGAGGTATTGAGGAGAAGCAACCTTCTAATATACGTAGTAATTTCTATTCGTTTAATCTTTCTAGTGTCCAAAAATCATACAATGTTTTGTGTTTTAAATAGTTCGTTGTAGCGTACCGCAAGTAAGGAGCGAAACGGCTCAATAGTAACCAAAACTCTAAGAAACAGAATCTTGATAACAATAGATAAATAAAAAGAATCAAATTTTGATGCCTATTCGAAATATGTAAAATTTATCAAATTTAATGTTACCCATCAAAAGTTACAAGCCTGAGAAAATTTGCCCAATTTTTGAGAAAGGAGGGAAACAATCCCCAAAACATCAAATAATATTAATGAAAATGACATTATCAAATTCAGCATACCAGAGAATCCTACTGTAAAGGTTTCTAGCTCCTATGTACAAAAATGTAGAATTTTGCATTTTTTGCCAGAAGAAAGATCACGAAGGCGTGTTTATTTGTTTGTTTTCCTCAGGGGTGATAGCATCGAGCCAGTGATCGTAAAAGATCGGAAGAGGGTTCATTTGATCAGAAATCAATAGTTCTAGTGCCCTTTTTAAGTGACCAAAAATATAGGAGGGCAGCTAGCTCTCCTCCCACGCTCATTTTTCCCCAAAGTCGCCCGATCAAAATTTTTAAATAGCTATTTTTTACAGCATAGTCAAAAAATTTAATAACTATGTCTTTGAGGATGGCTTGGCCCCCCACAGTCCCGGGATAAGGGCTGCAAGCTATGAACTTAGCCCATTGTTTACATATAGAATTGGTTATAAAGAGTTTTTTTTAACTTTTAAAAGAGCTTATTATTCTAATTAAACGGCCTTTGGGATTCAGGAGTCATTCTTAAGTAACTTGGAACAAAAAAAATCAAACTTTAGCGTAGAGAGCGAGGCATTGAGCAGTGGGCGACCTCCTCATATACGTAATAGTTTCTATTCGTTTTAAGTTTTAATGTTGCTCCTTAGTTTTAGTTGAAAAAACTGTTTTTTATTTACTTTCCGATCGTTTTTTAAATAATGCTGGGAAATCCGGCTCCTCCTCGATGGAAACTCTTTTCAGTCATTTCTTTTTGTTGCAGATTGCACTTGTTTATTCACAGCAAACGAAACGAAATTTTGTAATTTCATACAATGTTTTGTGTTTTCAGTAAAAGACTAGTTTTTCATAATTCTACCAATAGCCTAGAAGGCAATAGAATGAGCCCTATCTGCCCCCTTTTACGCCCCGTTTTTTGGAGTGGGGCTGTGCCCCAAAATTTTCTTGTACATTAAAATCTTCTTGGCCCAAGGGCTTACAGCTGTAAGTTTCAAACTGATCAGAGATAATAAGGTTCCTGTTCCATTTACGGGCCCTCTACCCCCTCCGGCAATAGAATGTTTGATCCTTCGTAACCAGAGAAGGATCCCGAAAAGTCCCAAGTCAATCACACACCCAGCATCGAACAAGCCCCTTGTTTTTACTATAAAACATGTTTAAACAATCGACAATTTGCATTATTTATGACCCTTGTCCAAGGGACTGTGAGGGTCACATCATTCCGGAGGTATATTCTAAGGACCATTCGCTATTTTTGACGAAATAGCTATTTTTGATTGGACGTCTCCGGAGGTTACGGGGAAGGGGTCGATAGGACAAAAGGATACGGGGATCAGAGGGGACGGTTGCCCTCCAATCACTTTTTATTCTAAAAAATGGCACTAGAACTCCCAATCCTCAATCGAATAAGCCCCCTTCGAAATTTCTAGGACCAACGCTTCAATACCGAGTGGCCGAGGGACAAAATACATTGCAGAAATATGGCTCTTAACTCTAGGCATCGCTATGGTGTTGTTTCTGAAAGTTTTGACTAGTGCTGTACTCAAAACATATAAATTAGCACATATAACCAGCTGGTTATTTAAACATTTTTTGATCTACTTCCTTTCACACCATTTGAACTGAAAATTTGAAGAAATACTAGCTAAATTTGTCCCCTTCAATCTAAAAGTGCCAGTTGAACATTTGTATCACATTACCCTTGTGCTGTAGCATTTGTTCTTGAAGCATTGAAATAAAAATCAAACTTAAGCGTAACGAGTGGAGGGTTGAGATGGGAGGCAGCTTCCCTCATATATAGGATGTTTCCTATGGCCTAAAACTAGAGTTTTGGCCCCCTCCTCCTCCTTTACATAAAAATGTCGACTTTGCTGCTGCCTAAAATTTTGTGCCTAACTATGTAGTACTGTGTCACTTTTTACTGTAAAAATTGTCTATTTCAATTGTTTATTGAATATGTGGGGACCACTAACTACCTTTATTGGTAAATGTGGATACCGCACTTCAACATATATTAAGACCTATCCTAAAATCTGCGTGCTCTTATATGCTAAAAAGCTTCAGCATATGATTGCCCGGCCATACATCGGCAAAAGAAAAACGCTGCTATAATATTCCCACCTCTACTTGGGGAATTATTTGAAAAAAACTACGTTTCTAAAGAGTTAAAGAGGCTGAGTTACAAGGTCGAACCTTAAATAGTACAGGGATTGGGAGGCACAGTTGGGGGGCTGCCGCCTCCCAAACCCCCCGCTTTCGCAGCCTTTAAATAAAAAAAAAAGTTTTTTAAACTGAAAGTAAGGAGCGACATTAAATCTTAAAACGAACAGAAATTATTCCGTATATGAAAGGGGCTGTGCCCTCCTCAACGCCTCGCTCTTTACGCTAAAGTTTGACTTTCTCACAACTCTTTTTTTTAAACAATA
>JAQQPU010001249.1:65002-76067 GCA_029168905.1 Artemia sp. Kazakhstan ARC1039 | reverse complement strand
AAAGCATACCAAATATTGAATACGTAACCTAACCTAACCATATTGTCTTGGGCAATAACCCCTTATCCTGTAAAAATTCAACTGCCTCTTTTTCTGTCTTTGGCAAATCCCAAATTGTAATTTTAATAATAATAATAATAATAATAATTTATTATTAAAGATTTTTTACAGCCATATACAAAACAAAAAAGAAAAGAAAAAGGATAAATAAAATGAAGACATACTAAAATCGCTATCCTCTTAATCAACATTCATACCTTTCAATGCAAAATTTACCACACTTACTACTGTCTGTGGTGAATCTGAACTTAAAATCCTCCGAAGTAGCCAATCATTACCCCCTTTCAAAATTTCTCCCCTTATGTGAGAAAGCCGCCGGCATCGCAGGAGGAAATGGCCCAGCCCAAAACCAATCTCACCACATTTTAGACACCAATATTAGACACCAATTTTCTCGCCAATATTCATATTAGGTCACCCGTTTCACTCAATTCCACTCTAACAACTGTTTTAGTACCAGGTATCTGTCCCGGTATCTGTAGCATCTCCCGTTTGACATTCCATAAACGGTATATAAAAGAGTACGTTGAATGCACTAGTACCAAAATATGATCCATGAAATCAACAGGCGTAGCATTTCGCTATATGTACTCGAATAGTAAATGAATATAGTTAGCAGTCTGATGCGTGCACCAGACCTTATTAAAGGAGGCTTTACCTGTGAAACCTCTTCCAACCCAAACTTTTGATAAACAGTTATTGATCCAATATTTCAATTATTGAATCAATTTTTGATAAAACAATATTTCCAATTAAGAAATGTCCTGAAAAAGAATGTCTGTGTAAATCATTGCATATGGATATTTTCTCAAATCTTGAAGTTTTGTAATCTAGAAAATTAAAATTAGTGCTCTGAGACATGTACAAGTGTCTTACATAAATTGTGACATTAATAATATTTACAGATCTTGAAAATATTTAACACGCATAACTTTTACCATATTCCCCAAAAGTTTATGAGTAAAAACCATATCCAGGATTTTTGATCGGAAAGGGTGTATTTTTTTCAAGCTTTAAAAAACATCTATTTTTTTATACATTTTTGTTACCAAAATTTCGGGGGGGGGGGTGTTCAAGCATGGTACGGTCTTGCCTATGAGGTCTCATATTTTTTGCATTAAAAACATTTCTCAGTGATAAGATTTTTGTGTTAACAAATAGAAGAAGATACATTGTCAAAATTAATGAAGTCAATATGTTGCGAACAAAAGATCAATTGATAATTACATACTGCAATTAGTTTCCACATATTCAGAATATCAGTATACTAATAAATGATTATGTAAGCTTATTGATTACCAGAAGTAAACCTCATAAACAAACTATACCATATAATTGCAGCTTTGCGTTCAGTGACTCCATCTTGACATTGAATTAATATTTTGATGCCTCTTAGCTAAAGAATCATCTGGAAATAGACCAATTTTCGATAGCTCCTATTTAAGATAAGCATAGAAACCTTGTTAGGCTTCGTGGCTTTTTCTCTCATTGGTGCTCATTGTTTCAAACAAGAATTTTAGCCCTAGAAATATGAAGCAACCGCTTTCATTCTCACTAATTATAAGGACTGCTTTATTGGGCTGCTTCTTTTCTTATTAAGGCCATTATCTTTTAAGCCAACTGATATAGCTATTAGTCAAAATTTTTAAGGATTTAATAATAACCTATAATGTCAAGATAAAATCTATGTACCCAATATGTTTTAAATTAGAGAACTATTTAAGTCTATGCCTCTCAAGCAAGGGCGTAATTTGCTATGGGGCAGGGGGGGGGGCAACTGCGTACTATATGGTTCATTTTTTTATTTTTCACTGTCATTTTCATATAATTTGGGAAAATCGGCTTCAACTTCCCCCCCCCCTCAGGTTTTTTACGAAATTACGCTACAGCTCTCAAGCATCGAAATCTGCAATATGTATAAAGAAAATAAATTCACATACAGAGGTAACTAACAGACTATTCAAAGAACCCATAGGAGAATTAAATCACTCTTCCACAGAGTTAACCACAGTTCTGACCCAAAAACTGTAACACACTTTTTTAACTCTTGGGCAAATCATAACTTCAGGTTGTCTGATTGTATAGATAATACTAACGATTTATAATCTAAATTATGAAAAAGAAGCTCAAAAGACTCTCTAGTTCACAGCTCTAGTTGACCTGGAAGTAATATTATAAAATATGTACAGTTCTCTTATAACCCCCCTTTTTACAAGCACCCCCCCCCCCCCCAATTAGAATCCTTATCTGCGTGCCTGAATCCAAATAACACAACGTTATATAGCCTACGCTTTCAAAAGCCTGAATAAGAGATTTTCTGGTCCCAAATCTGTAGAACCACGAAGTACCTAGCAGAGCGTATCCAGGTTTTTTTCTGGGGGGGAGGGGGGTATTTGTAGGGGTTTTCCCCCAAAAAATTAAAACGCGGATCAAAAAATTTGTTTGCTCTTTTTTGTTACGTGTTTGCAAATTAGACGAAAATTTTGTTTTTTACGAGTTGGACGAGGGATATGGACTACCAAGGCCATATCCCTCTGGATATGGCCTTGGTACCTGGCCAGTAAGATAACTTAAAAATAGGCGGACACAACTTTAGGAGGCGGGGAATTGGACAATTTTTTCCTGGGAGAGGTCTAAACAGGGTTGCATCCAGCATTTTTTTTGGAGGGGGGGGGGGGGGGAGGGGGGTTTAAAAAAGGGTTTTTCAGAGGTTCTATAAAAAAAAAACTTAAAAACGCATCAAAATTTGCTTATATTCATTTTTTTGCGTTTTTACAAATCGGACAAACATTTTGAGTGGGGTCCAAACCCCGTAATCTCCCCTTCCCCTGGATACGGTTTTGGGAATAAACTAAATATTCCAAAAGCAGATTTTTGTTCCTAAATATCAAACTATTTTTGGGATTCATTCAGATTTATCTTAAACCAGAAATATCCCATTATTCCTACCCTATTTGCAGGTGTAACGTGAAAAGTATAATCTATGTTGCACTATTTACTGGATGCTATAAACATTGCCTAACTTAACAAAACAAGACGTACACACAAACAAGGAAAACCTTAACAAGACAGAGCAAACTTCGTCCGGTTGTCTTGCTTTGACACTAATTAGTGCCAATTAACAGGAAGACTATGATTTTCATCATCAAACAATACAGCTGCTAATTCAGGCAGGATAGGCGAGAAAGAAGACGACCTTACTTTGTAAATAAGCCTACCATGCTATTGTAACGCTTTTCAAGGCAATCAGATTGACTTGCTTTTGAATGGTATTAATCAAAAGAAAAAAATGAAACATGCATTTTGAATTTAAACTGAACACCCGAAATGATGGCTTTGTATGCTTGTATTGACTTTTAATTAAAAAAAGGAATTGTGCCTAAGAAATAGACATTATATTCAAAAAACAACATCACAGTCATTGTTGCAGCTGTAGCCGCAACCTAGTAAAGGACGAATTTCGCACTTGGGATCTTTCCCTGTTGGGATCGATTCGGATCTTTCGTTTCTGTTTAACTCTGTTTCGGATCTTTCGTTTCTGTTTCTGTTTAAGATAAAAAATTAAAAGATTTTCCAGGAACTCGTCATTTACACGGTTTTTGAGTTGTTAGACCTGGATGGAGGGAATACCGGCGCAGACCCTTCGAACAATCCTCCTGGGTTATTCCTACATATTGGTTCTGTGTATGTCATCTCTAAAATTTCTAGAATTCTCGAAAGAGCCTAAAATTAATCAAATGTAATAAAATAATTGTACAATAAAATTAATAAAACCAATTGACACATTATTTACGGAAGAAGGAATTTAGACAATGACATTGAAAAACTTTTGTTGCAACCATTTATGTATCTAGGTTAGTAATGCATATTATTGTGAACTACTTTGAAGAAGGTATATAAGATAAACAAGCCATAAAAGATGCAATTGATGTGGTCAATCTGGGGTTATTGCTCATTTGACGGGTTACAGTTAATCCTGACTTCAAGGCACGGTAGCCAGTAGGATTCTCACCTTATTTTCCACTTAAGTTTAGTTTCATTACAGCCATGTGTCAGATATGCCAGCCTAATGGATGCAATCTCAATCAAGAGTATGAACTTGCTTCTGAATTTGCTTTTTGACAAAGAGTTGGTCTTTTAAAGTTTGTTCAAACATGGTTAATCCTGATTACACTAATTAATGCCAATTATAGACCAAAAGAAGGAAATAGTAGTAGGGTGGTCAACGCTTAGAGGGTAAAATATCTGGCATATTATCAGATTGGGCCGTAGTCTTCATTGGGTGCTAAGTGATGATCCTCAAAGCCTAGTGTTTGACTTAAGCCACATCTTTGCTTGGCGCAGACTTCTTGAAAAAAACTGCAAGTGTTGAATCCATGACTGTTCGAAGCAAAAATTGTGATAAAGGTTACAAATAAAAAAAGGATATTAGTCTACAGTTAGGCCCATACAAAAGGAAACAATCTGAACTTCTGTAAACAGCTTAAAAAATTACTAAAATACTTAGTTGGGTCATTCCTAAAAGTGCTTCCTTTTACTTTACCTTTAATTTGCAAAGAGTATTTTTCCCATGAGTTTTTCTGCTTCTTCGTTTCGTCGACGTTGCTTCTTTGACGTTAAATCTATTGATTACGAGTGGCGTAATCAAGAATCGGAAATGTTTAATTTGTGCTATATATTGCACGTTAAGGGAGACGATAAATTAAGGTGAAGTACTTTTAGGAATGATATAAGTCAGTTTTTCAGGATTGTTAAAAACTCGTTTTCACAATTTTATAGCGTTTCCTTTTGACTCGGCCTAACTGAAGACTATTACCTAAGAAACCTCAATCCTAATATAAATCGAGCTCAAATCCCCAGGAACAAACTGTTTGATTCGGTCTGCTGTTAAATTTATTCATAAACTAACAACAACTATATCCCTGACTTATAGACACACACACCCGATTAGAGAGAGGGGGGAATTTTCCTTCCTTCGGGCTCCAGTCTGTGCAAAAAATGCAACTAGAATTCAATGATAATCAAGCTTGTATGTTGCGCTAATCAATTAAATTAATTGAAATTGTCAAGCCCATTTCAAAGCTTTATCATTTCAAGTCAAGTTTCTGCCAAAAAAATAGATGGCATGTATGTATCTATGTTTTTAAATTTGCTTCCGAGCGTGCAAAAACATCCTTTATCCTACCAGTTTTAGACATTTAGTGATTATGCATATTTCATTCAGAGAATTCCATGTCGGCTTGAGGGCAAAGTGCTGAAAACCGGCAATTTGTTTTATGATGATTAAAATGCCCATCCTTACTCCATTCATTTTTTTATGTACAAATAGGGGTCAGTTCAGTCATCAAACCGGTTACCTCTCCCAACTATATACATAGGCTATTTCCTGCCAATAAGTGAACGGCTGTTCTTTCCCTAGACGAAACACGATGTGTGACTTGGGTTGCAATGGGTACAGCATGGTTACAAGATTTTCTCTATACTTTCACAAATGTTAGAACTAGTTTTTTAGACTATATCCGATTTCTTTTCACCGACAAATCCAAAATCACTGGCCGTACAGGCGAATGGCTTTGTAAAAACCATTGGGGTAAAAGTATGCTATCAAATAAAACATGTAACATAAAACATCCTGCAAGTGTTATTATGGTCTTGAAATCGGTCCATTTTTCCCCTTTTGGCGATAATAAACCATGGCAAATAAAAAAGAAAAAATATCTTAGGTTCATCTTATTCACGGAGTCATCTTCACTAATTATTTAACTAATTTTATAAATAACAAATAACGACAAAACTGTCAACGTTGAGACAAAAATTGAAAAAAAAATGTAATTTCAATTAGGTCAAGGTAGAATAAAATTACTGAGGTGATTCAATCCATGGAATTCATTTTATTTATTCATTTAGTAATACAAGTAGTGTAGAGCATAATGCTTGTCGGTTATCTGCTGTATTTAAAAAAAACACACCAAATTCAGATTTATTGGAAGTGGATAGGACTTGAACATTATATTTCGTAAAAAAAATGTGTATACATTTCAGGGAGAAGAGACGAGATCGGAAGAAGAGTCATAGATCATATCTGTGACTCCAATAATCCAGATTGAAAAATAGACGTGCGGTTACAGCAAAGTATAAACACATACAACAAGTACTGACAAAACCTATCCTCTCCACACAAAAAAGTGACCCTTTGTCCGCGTCTCCGGAGACGATTCCAAACCTATGCGAACCTGGGGGATAAATGCACAAGTTCCGTAGGTGATTATACTTGTTCCGTAAAAGCTGTATTAGATTTAATTTATTGGCTCGGAGTGATTAAGTAGTACAGCATTTTTCCTCTAGAGGCGCTGAGGTACGCGGGGTCACTTTTGGAGAGTTTTGTCAGTACTTGTCAGTATGTGTTTATACTTAGGGTTACAGTAAGGCAGGGGATATTAAAGGGACCAAGGCCCACTCACAACCTCCTATAATACACGTCGATAAAACGTTTGTTATGAGTTAAGGGTCGAATTCGATCCTCCAGTATTTCGGATTGAAAATGTTTGTATTATTCTGGTTCAAACAGGGTGCCACATTCCTACCTTTCTCCTAATTGTTGGCAGGAGGGATTCTGAAGGGACCACAGAGTTAGAACTAATTCCTTTTTATTGGCTTTGTGCCTTTAAAATAGCAATAAACTTAGAGTTTGGTATTCAATGAGCTCTTTCCATACTTTTTAAGATCATCCATTCACCTCCAGAAACCCTTTCTCGTATCCTAATGGCTACGTGGGCTCCAGATTACGAACATCCTGATCTAGGAGTTCGTTGAGTTAATAGTCTATTTTCAAATCCTCACTTTTTATTTAGAGAATTCTTCGAAGTTGCCATTTTAGATGGCCAAAAAAAATGGTCTACTTCTGAAAACTGTATCTTATTTTATTAGGCTGCTTTTCTGTCGGAAAACACTTCTGGTGTGATAATTTTTGAAATTATGTTATTTGCTAACTAACTAGAAGAATTAACCGTTAGGATGGAATCAAATAGAGTAGATTGTAAGATATAATATTAAGCTGTCTGAATACCGGTTTCAGTAGGCTTTTAATTTTCAGGTTGTTAATGGTTTTTACCTTATACGGCCGGAGTGAAAGAACGCTTAACCCAGAAAAATGTAGTTTTCGATGGTTTACCTGGTATGTTAACTATGATAGCCATTTCACCATTTGTGTGGAGCAAATTTATATTTGCTCCATAGTCTTACTAAAAAAAAAACTAAGAAAATGTATAGAATGCTTTTTTGCTACTTAGTCTTTAATAATATCAGTAATGCAGTGGATGCAAAGACCCCGCCTCCCATGAGATTTGTTGGACAGATTTCCCTATAAAAGTTGTTAAAATGTGTGCCTAAACAAACTTGATGCTGTACCTGTCTGTACATGAGTCTTGCAAACATTTTATGCTAGGGCTCCCGGTGCTTAGGGGTTATTGGAAACACATAAACAATAAATAGAACAACAGGGAAATTTTTATACAAGACAGTGGAACGCAAAAATTTTTAGCGTTCCACTGTCTTGTATAAAAATTTCCCTGTTGTTCTACTTACTGTTTATGATGGAAAGGCAGTATGGTCTTCGTCGCTATTTATTGGACACATTCAATAATTACGCTTAGGTTACATCCCGGAAAACCGGTTTCATAGCTACAAAATTCATTGGATTATACAATGCATTGGACTTAGACAAAATGCACTGGACTTGTATAATTTGGGCCACATATTTGCACACTAGGGAGGGGAGGGGGGGGGTTAGGTTAGGCTCTCGTAATGTTGCTTCTAAAGTATTATTTTGTCATCATGTTTTGATGTATTTGATTAGGATTAACCTAACTTCACTTCTTCGGTGTGTTACCAAAAACCGACAAGTACCGGGCTTTTAATAGCAGCCTAAGAAGCATATCAAACTCATCACTCTTAAGCAACGTTTTTTCTTTTTTATCTGTACACCAGGGCCGTATCCAGGATTTTGTTTCGCGGGGGGGGGGGGGTTTATAAAAGGAATTTTTCCGGGGGGGGGGTACAAAAAGACTTTAAAAAACGCATCAAAATTTGTTTATATTCGTATTTGTTACGTTTTTACGAATCGGACAGATATTTTGAGGGGGTCAAACCTCCTAACCTCCCTCTAGAAAAGACCTTGCATTACCCGTACATTGACATCGTCTAAAGGCCCTAATTACCGAACGAAAGCGTACCACTCCCAATTTTATTCTTATGGGGGAGATGGCCGAACGGATTAAACTGACTTGCCGTGAGAGATACAACTGCATGTATCAAGTACTACTAAAATCCTTAAACTGGCTTACCTGTTTGAATTGGCTTACCTCGAGGGATAAAATAGAACATGTTAAATACTAGAGAGATCCTTTCCTAGTGCAGAGCTTAGTCAGATTCTTCCCATCTCCTTTTGAAGTATAAAGTAAGCCTTTTTGAAATTCTGTGGAGCTCGACAATGTAGTCATGGAAGCAGATGGAAACGATAAAAACAACCTGCAGTCAATCAGATGAAAAAGATGATTTCTGGATTATCAAAGATCTACATATTAAATGAAAAGAAAGGCTAATGTATAACTACATATTAAGCAGGCAGCCGAATTAAGTAATAAATAAAGTGAAAGGGTCTATCTGTACCCTATTCCCTATAGATGCTATCGCTTACTTTTGCGGCTCCGTTTTTCAAAGCCTTTTTTGGCACCAAGAATGACACTAAAAACCACCTATGAACAAAGAACGAACCTTTGTTCAAGTCTTGCTGTAGTCCTTATTATTTGGGCTTGAATATCAAAGCAACATATTTCTTGAAATTGCATATTACTATATTTTAACGGAAATACAGTTTCACAACCACATGTGTGAGAATTGTATTGGGAGGGGGTGAGGAGTTTTTTTTTCGAAAGCCGTTCAAGTTATTTAAAACTTTACTTATGAACAAAACCACACCAGTAGAGGTTTAGAGACTGGAAATATAGTATTTCCATTTTAGTTTTTTCTTGTAAAATGTAAATAGAAATTCGATAAAGCCAATCCTAAGGCAGCTTTGATTTCGAGCTCCTTAGAAAGCTTGAGATTTTTACAACCTGCCCCAAAAATTAGACTGCATTTTGTAAATAATTTTGGCAGTCTGTTTTTCATTTTTATTTTGTTTTGGATTTGTCCTCCGACAAATATCCACGCAAGTGGCAGCCTTTAAGATGCATGAAATGAATGCTGTTACATTCCTGCTATTATTGGAAACACAAAATTAAGATAAATGCTTTTTGCTCTAAAAGAACGTTAATATCTTTTCTATAAATACTGTTGTGTTTTAACTTTGACCCCCTTAAGCCGATATAAATTGCTGACTTCGTTCCTCATGGAAGTAATAAAGCTTGTTAACAATTATTTATTTGCTAAATACCATAATTTTCGATGTAAATTGCCATAAATTCTATTTGAGGAAACCAACTCTTGCGTTATAATTTTTAAATTGAGGTTTATTCTGGAACCCCAGGTAATAATAACAATAATACAAGAATAAATGAAAATATATACCATGTCTAGCTAAATGTCCAAAATGGTGATTCTACATTCATTTTCATACAGTTTAAAATATGATGAGAGTTAATGTTTAAATTGTATGCCGAAAGGTGATGAGCCAAGTATGATTAAACATTCCCTTTTCTGTTCTGTGAATGAAAATCATTGTGACAAAGCACCTTTTCGGGACATTATAATTGCATCTTAATGCTTTATTAAGATAGTAATCCTAAATTAGACATGGTTTGGGATTGTTTTTTTGCTTAAATAGAAAAATTATATTGTCGGAAAATGCTAACGAAACTTAGTGTTGTCACCTGAAGAGTTTTTGGGAGACGGGGGGGGGGGGAGTGGCTGCCGATCAAAATTTGGCCCCTGGCGCAAGAGAGGCTAGAACCGCCACTGCCAAAAAGAAGTGTCCACATATCCATACAATGTTAAGAAACGAAATTGTTTACTTCCATTTAGTTGAATATTTGAAACTGTTACTTGTGTAATATCCAGTACACACTCGACAAGTGAAGTTAGGTTAATCCTAATGAAATATACCAAAATGTCATGAAAATGCAATACTTTAGTAACAAAATTATGGAAACTACAACAAAGAATTGTGGTAAGGGGACCGCACAGAACGTATTATATTAAATATCTAACCTAAGATAACCTAACGCAACCAAAATACAATCTTTATGTATTAAATATTTAATAAAAAATACACCTAAAACGTAGATTTCAACTGAGCCCAGGGGCGGATCCAGGATTTTTTTTTGGGGGGGGGGGGCGCAAAATAAGTTGATCCGGAAAAATTTTTTAGGGGGGCGCAAAATAGCTTGATCCGATAAACTTGCGTTAGGAGCGAGTTGAATTAACGCAAACTTGAGTTAATTAAGTAAATTACACTACTTTAGACTACGCTAAGGGGTACAGTTCATATAGTTATCCAGTAAGCTTATCGCAGATCATTTCTGGTCTTCGTTCTCGGTGCGAACAAAAAGCTCCTCCCACTTCTTTCTGCATTAGCGGGTTAGTGTGTTAACTCAATGAGAAATTGTTACAACGTGCATTATTTGTAATTACGAAAGCAGAAAAAAACTTGGTGAGCCAGCCAAGTGGTTTGCAAGTGTCTCATCTCACAGGTATGACTTAATTTATATACAGATTATGACTTAATCTATTATTTACATACAGTGGACTAAAATGATTGGCCTATGTAGGATTTTGTAAAAAAGGAGGCGGGGGGTTGATGAAATTTGTGAAAATAAGGAATTTTTTTCTTCTAATAACTGGTGGAATAGGTGTGATGGTTTCAGGGGCGGATCCAGGATTTTTTTAGGGGAGGGGGTGCAAAGTAGGTTGATCCGACAAGCTTACATTAGGAGCAAGTTTAATTAATGCAAACTTGCGTTAATTAGGTAAATTACACTACTTTAGACTACTTTACGGGGATAACCCT
>JAQQPU010001249.1:47586-64602 GCA_029168905.1 Artemia sp. Kazakhstan ARC1039 | reverse complement strand
TCATTTGATCTGCCATGAGCGGTCCAATTACCCTGGAACACGTATTTTGGCAGAAACTTTCTCAAAATGCCTTTGAAACCAACTTGAGACTTCGAAACCTATTTTTAATTCCTAAAAACATCTAATAATAACATTACACTACTAACTACCGATTTTCATGCATGTATTGGACTAAATTAATTTAAAATTAGTTTCTTCAAAATTAGTGTTCCAACGTTGAAGCCAAGTTTCGCGTCCAAGAGACATCTGACTTGTCTACCCGTGAAAAGATCTGATATCGCTTATGTTTCTATCTGCAAAAACGTTCTCCGGAGCACTCGCACGCCGGTCCGGGTTTTTATAATGGGTGAGATAGGGAATGATCATACTGGATAATTATATGAACAGTGCTAAGGGGGGTGGGGTGCGCCCCCCTGAATCCGCCACTGACTGAGCCTAAGCTAATTCTTTTAGATACTGACAGGTATAAACCGGTTATTGTCTGATCTGCAGATCCAAATTCTCAAGTGTATGCTGGATAATTTGCCTGACTTTATTTTTATAGTAAATGAATAGTTGAATATTTGAAATTTTATCACTTGTATCGTAACGATATAATTCAGTTATTAATATCCTTTATCCTTGGTACATCATAGTTTGGCATAAGTAACCGGTAATCAGAGCAATTAGTTCCACTTTCTTATTCCGCACTTCTAAAAACGCCTTTTAAATAATTATGTATTCGTCTCTTTTTCAATTCCAAAAGTTTAATTCTCAACACACGGGAACATAACGCATGAAAATGTCGTAACATCTCGTTTGTGAATTTAAAATTGCTGACTTAATTAAGCGTATTTAATTACGGAACACGTTTAATCAATATCGAAAATAAAATTTTTATATTACCCGTGCAACATTAAAATGTAATCGTATTATTACTTTTCATTCATATAATATTTCTGCGAAAACACGGTAAGTAAAATATTATTCGGACAGGACTGCGTGAAAATGACACATGTCGTGGCCTTAATAAGTCTGTGTCTCGGGCTTGTTCTGTTAATCAGAAAGAACAGTCATTTGGCGTGGATAGACTTAACGGTCGGATCTTTCCCGATGCTGGGCCCATGAAGAGGGTGTTAAACACAATCCCCACCCCTCGTTGCTGTCAAAGAAATTGGAAATAAATATGAAGCAGAAGACTATGAGAAGAGATAAGGCCGTATCCGGGAGGGAGGTACCCGATTAGGCCCCTCCCCCTGGAATTTTGGTCCGACTCGTAAAACCGTAACAAAATTGCATGTAGAAAAATTGTGATGCGCTTTTAAAGTTTTCTTTTGTAAAACATCATCCGAAAAAAATGTCCCCCCCCCCCCGAACAAAACTCCTGGATACGCCCTTGGGAGGAAAGAATTCTGCGAATCAAATTAACAAACATGTCTATTCAGAGAAGCTATCTTTTACAGAATCCACATATCGTAAGGTCCTTTTTAGTAATAGAGCTACATTTGACATCTCTCTGAAACAGGGAGAGGGAAACTTGTTTAATGTGCCTGGAAACTAAATTTCATGGGGAAAAAAAAGGAGAAATCACTATTTAGGTTTATTTGTAGTTTCTTTTCCCACAAGCTGAAAGTGAATAAGCTGAAAGTGAAGACGGAAATGGATTGATGGTTTGGGTTGAAATACCTCGCATGGGTTTGTGCGAGTCTCGAGAGATCGAAGCAGGGTTGAAACGCATGCACATAAGTTTTTCTTCTAGTACACGACCGTCAAAACTGAGTTAGTTCTAGTTCTGCCGGTTTGCTGTGATTGTTTGGGATACACAAAAGGAATACATCAGTTACAAGGAAGTCAGTGTCAACTTTTTAAGCTTTGTTTCAGTTCGACTATCTTTTCAGCAGACCTTAGGAATTCTTCCAGCAAATACTCAAAAACCACTGAGGTGTAGTTTGACAAAATTAAGCCTTTGACTAATACACATATGAATTTTCAGTCGAATCGATGGATCTAGTTAGAGCCACTTTTCAAATATGTTTTTTTTTCGTTCTAAATAACAAGAGATTAATTGAACAAAGATCGCTAGCCATTTGTCAGCTGAAAATAGTTCGTTACTCCCTTTAGTTATTAATATAGAACAGCAGTAAGCTTAGGGTTTGTCTTAAATAATGCATACAAAAATTACTTTTGCCTTCCCTTTAGCATAAAAAAGGAGCATGACGCAAGCATACGTAAACAGTACAACGTTTATGCATCTTTATTTCAGTAGCCAGTTCTCAATAATATTATTGTTTGGACTATGTAAAAACGTTTTGACATTGCTATAAAATATTTTCTAGCAACTTTTAATAGCTTTCTAAAATTAATTTCCGAATGCAAAATAAAGTAAAACAATTACAATCTGAATTTGATATGATGCATAAAAATAACGGTACATGCTTGTAAGACGTCATCTTTAGGACACAATAATCAAATTTGGTGCCTATATTTCAAAACATCGAACCATAAACATAATATATTTTGATTTTGAATGTCTATCTATCTAATCGCATCGGAAACAGGGTAGAACATACCAGTCAATTTGGGCAAGTCAATCAACCTTTTAATATAGTAAATTAAGCCGGCTATTTAGCTCTAGGGGCCGTCTTCATTGAGAAGATCTTGCCGACCTGAAAAAAAAAACGCCCATTCACGAGCATGTTAGGGAAGTTAGCAACTAAAAATTGTTGGCGTCTGGTAGGGTTCATTGTCAGTTCCCAGTTCCGAGACTTTTAACACGCTCGGAACATGCGTATGAGGTGATGGGCAGGGCCAAGTGCATGACACAGGAGTGTAAACCTTGGGGTTATAGATATTCGAACATATATGGAGCATCTATTCTTTCTAATCTCTCACCTGGATTCCTGAGCTATTAAATTACAAAGCATTTAATATCAAAATTCGTCTGGACAAGTCTCTAGTTTAATTGGTTACATTTGCAGCATAAATGTTGCCGTTTGAGCAAGGAATTTAAGGCAATATTTAAGTTTTTTTGGTTAAATACACATCTGATTATCTGATAATTCATGCGCAATGTCATTTTCCGAATCAAAATCATTAAGTAGTCACATCAGATAATTTTATATCTCTCAGATAGAGATTGATCTGATAAACAGATTAAGTGGTAAAACTTTCATGAGACAGCTGTCGTTTTTATTCAGTTTTAGTTTTATTTATGCTTTATGTTGAATTGCTACCTTTAAAAAAGGTTTTACGTTACCCCTTAACTGATAAATATGTTATAAATAATGATGGTAAATTTAGAAGGATTTACACTATTTAGCTAGAATTAAGGTGAACACACCGTTTGACGCAACTTTCCATGCCATTTTCGAATATATTAAAAAAAAAAAAAATCAGCTTTGCCTATTTAAGCTATTTTCCACGAGATTCACATTTTACTAATTGGGGAGCAAAGGGTTTTATTTTGAAATTTCATTTCGCCTTTCTTGGGTAGCATTCTCATTCTTTTTCTGCAACTCCTTTTTTTCTAAAAATTGACTCCCATTTTGTATAGCATTCTCTCCAAAACACCAGTTTCGATTTAACCGACTTTCAAGATTTTTTTATGTATGTCCCTAGTAAAGTTTTTATCTAGACATTTTAGGGTGCAAAGACATTGATCCTACATTAGGGGCAGGGGCGTCGTTTGGGTAGGGGGGCAGTTGCTCCCCCCTAATAATTTGGAGAAAAAATTATTATATAGCCCCTGCCCCTTGACTATCCAGATATGGACCCCTCCCCCCCCGCAATAAAAATGCTGGATCTACGCCCCTGACTAGGGGCACAAGCAAGAGTATACTGATATAATTATTTCGCCTTTAATTATTGCCTCAACTGCTTTACCGATCTATTCAGTAGAGTTAAAAACTGTAAACACTATTTTTAACTCAAAACTGAAAGCCAAAAAGAAAATGTGGGAAATGCGTAATGAATGGGAGGGCTGAGTATAGGCTGATTTACCATAGGGTTTTAAAGATACCGAGATTTAGCTAGCGCTTATTTGAGCCAATCAGATTTTCCTTAGAATTACTTAATTGGCTGAAAGGTTTGATAAGAAATACTGATTGGCTCAAATGAGCACTCGCTAATTCTTGGTATGGTAAAACCTCATTGTGAAGGACTAATCTGCTGACAATTAAAAAATAACTAATCTAAACTAATCTGCTAACAATTTTAGCAGAGGTAATTTCACTATCATTTTAGAGTACCTATCTAATAGGATTAACATTAAAATGATTTAGAATAGAAACAATAGGATTTTCATTTGCCAGATGTTTGAGTGGAATTATGAAAATTTGATTTTGAAGTTCTATCTTGTTCCTGAAAATTTTTATTGAACAGCGCTATCTAAACATGATTATTTTAACCACAAACAGATGCCATACAAAACCTGAATTTATTTTTTATTTGAACACAAATTTAGAGGGAAAAGAAGTATAGTTGATAATTTACTTAGGACATACAGAAATTAAATAGAACCATTGCAATTAGTGTATGTTAAAGCACATTATTAGGACTCTGTTTTATCATGTCAAATTGCTTTAGTCCTTGTTTTTCTTCTAATTACAGTTTGCAAACTAGGTTAATATTTAGGAGCACTAATAGGGCCAAACTCTAACAAACGCTTGGATATTTGCATGAAAAGTTGTAAAAAATACAGATTTCTTATTTTTAAAAGGCAAAAAATATTGATTGTTTTATGTAGCAAAGAATTTCGTAAAATATACGAAATTCTTATGAAAATGTTACATGACATATGAAATGTCATAATGTAACATGAAAATGTTAGATGACAGATATGTAGCTAAGTGATTCACTAGCTTATTGGAATGATAATTCTAGATGTGATAATTTTCTGGAATATTGTTTTTATTTTCAGCTTTTTTCTAGAAACAGTGATTTTTATGATGCTAAGGGACTCATTAGTGGGACTTTAGCCTATTCTCTCTCATTGGCAGCCTACTTAATAGGAATACGTTTTTTCTTTATTTCACAACTACGACTAGGAAGTAGACAGCTCTCAGTGGCGTCGTTTGGGGGAGGGGTATCTGCCCTCTACTGCTAATGATTTGGATAAAAATTGTTACATAGCCCATGACCCTTAACTCTTTGGATGTGGAATCCTCTTGCCCCTCCCCAAAATAAAAACGGTGGAGCTACGCCCCTGACAGTTCTTGCTGCAAAATTATCTCCTTTTCAGCCACGCAATCAAAGGGGACCCACAATAGTCGTATAGCCCTTCCTTTTTTATGGGGAGATAAGAAGCTTTTGAAAGTTTTTTTTCTCTGGGAAGAAATTGATTGGCTTGTTGCTTACATGCGTCCTGAGAGGAGGCAAGTCTTGTCCCCCCCCCTAAGTTTCCATTTTTTCATAATTTCCTATAAATTTTGTTAAATCAGTAGGTTCCTTGACTTTTGACAAAATTTTCTCTGCTTTGGCTTCTAAGTTAGTTCTTATAAAATAACAAACGCCAGCTTAGAGTGTAATATACTTTTAACTAGAACTTTTACCAATGCTTCTTTCAACTTTTTTTTCCACTGCAGCTTTGAAATGGAACTTTCATTGATGATGGTGATGAAAAGGGTGATTAATAGATATGGATTCAGGTTCGGATGTCAAAGGCAGCCTCTGTTTTGAGAGGGGTCCAAGACAATGGAAAAGGGCCATTAGTTGGAATTAGGGTCATAAGCAGTGGCGCCAATTCACGAAAATGTAGGGGGGGGGCAAGGATTTTTTTTTCGATTTTTTTTTAATTAAGATGCAAAAAAAAGAACAACATTTAGCAAACATACCTAAAACAGGGGGTAGCGGCGAGGTCGCTGTTTGGCAAAATCGTTGACTAATCCATCCAAATCCAGTTTCTTTACCTCCTCTTTTTCAACGGCCATTATCATGAGATCACTGAGTCTGTCGTTTCCCATCGTCGATCGCAGATAGTCTTTCACACGCCCTAATGCCGAGAAGAATCGTTCATTACTGGTAGTGGTCACAGGCAAAGTAGCAACTAGCTTCATCAGTTTTAGCACTGTAGAATAGGCAACTGGGAGGTCGGATAAGATTTCGATAGCTCGAAGAAGATCCATTTTTGAAATATCACTTTTTGACAGATGCAGCTTCGCAAGAGAAAGCTGGGATTCTATGGCATGGTCGGCAACACCGAGAATCTCTTGATAATGACACATAACTCTTTCCACTTTTGAAATTTCGAGAAAATTGGAACTTGAGGGGTCGAAGGCAGATAAAGCGTCGAGCAGAGGCATATTCTGCATGAAACGTTGGTCCATCTCACTCGTGAAACGATCTATTACCTCAAAGTACAGAAGTTTACCGCACTCTGATTCAACTGGCTGACTGATATTGCGTTTACCGGTTGTTGAGTTCGAAAGAAAGTCTGAGACGAATGGAAATGGCTTGAATTCTCTTGCTTCGAGTACTGGTTTTAGATTGTGGAGATTTCGATTCCTGGATATCGTTTAAAGCCAAGAATTCAGATATGTTTTTGCTTAAGTTGTTCCATTCGTTATCATTTCTCAGCTTTTGGAGTGTCTCATATGTCCCAGAAATCAGTGCAAGTGCCTTATAAATCAACAAACTTCCGGATTGAAGTTGCTCTGATAAACAATTTACAATGACTAATACTTTTTCCATTATGTGTAAAGTTGAAACAAAAGAGGCAGAGTTGATTTTGTCCAGTAGTCCTTTTGCTTCACACGCTGCCTCGCCGTTGGAACTATCAGAGACTGCGGCAAGCACAGCAACAATACAATCAAATCTGGCCTTCACCTTCGAAATAGAGCGGACTGCGTAAAACCAGCGAGTCTGGACAGTCCTCTCTAGCTCCAAGACTTTTTGCCCGCTAATACGCTGGGATTCCACAAATAGCTCGTGACGAGTATTGCTGCATGATATAAATGCGTAAAGTCTTTGCACCACAGAGAAAAATTCAGAAAGTTCACTGATATTTTTTAGGCAGTCAGTCAAAACCAAGTTCAATCTGTGGGCGTGACAGTGTACATAAACTGCATGAGGCACCTTCTCCCTAAACTTTGCTTGAACTCCGTTAAATTCCCCACTCATAACGGATGCGCCATCATAACATTAGGCAATACACAGCATCGAATCTACACCAAGCTTTTCTATAGTTTCACAAATCGAGGTGGATAAGCTCTCGGCGTCTAATTTGTGCATGTGATAGCAGCCGATTGGTCGCTCCACTACTTTTCCATTTGATATGTACCTGAGTAGGATCGCTAATTGTTCTTTTCTAGAAACGTCTTTTGTCTCGTCGACAAGAATAGCAAAGTAATTAGCTGATTTTACTTCTGAAATAATATCTTGGCGCAAGGCATTTCCTATCAGTGTAACTGCGTCATTTTGGTACTGATGACTGCAATAGTGACCATATCGGCGCTGTAACTTGGCCTTCAGCTTTTCGTCGCCTTTAGACATTTCCCCCATCAATTCAACCAAATTACCCCGGTTTGCAGATGTTTCTGATTCGTCATGACCCCTCAAAGCAAGACCCTGGCGGCCAAGAAAGCAAATAGCGCGAAAAATGTACTTCACATGATCTCTATTTTCCTGAACCTCTTGAGATCTGGATTGAATTAAGGCATTCGCTATAGATTTCGAAGTATCAGTACTCATTATCTTAAATTCCGTCCATGCTGACATTCAATGCCTATGTCTTTCAGAACCATCATGTTGCTTTAATAGAGCAGAACTGTCTTTCCACTTGCAAAATCCTGACTCAATGAAAGCCCTTTTTCCAGCAGTTTCTCCAGCCCTTAGAGTCCCCATAGAAAAATGGCGGCAAGCAAAACAAAACACGGAATTCAAGTTTTTTGAGTATTCAATCCATTCATAAGTCTTATGGTAATGTGCACTGAATTTCCTTCCGTTAGAAATGGAAGCCGGATATCTCTCAAGAATAGGTTGAGCTGGTTTGTCGTGACGCGTCCTAGAGATATCTGAGAGAGTTTCTTGACTGCTACTGGAACCCGCAAGGGGTTCAGCGATGCAGACCGAACTTTCATGTTGATCTGAGCCATTTATTGTTCCGCTTGTTTCCGAAATTATGTCACAGGTGGGGGAATTTATCTCAACTAACCCGAGACTTTGGGCGCTGACACTATTGCCAGTTTCTTGCACTAAAGTTTCTTCATTTTTCTTCCGCATTTTCACCGAAAAAAAATCCAAAGTTTGTTGTCGCTTTTTACTCATAGTTAAACGAGTAGTAGACAATGACTTCACTCAGACACGGCAAGAGAAGAACTGAAGAAACACGTAGAAACTCACTTAGAAAATCACTCCCATACTCCACGGTGAAACTACCCCGCTTAGAAACCCCATAAACCAATCACTTACATTTCCTGTTCACGACAGTCCCATACACTCCACTGGGACTAGTTATCCCATAAACTATTCAACAACGTCAAGAATCTGCTGACCAAAACCCCTTGAAACCCTAGAACACATTTCCTTTCCCAGCTACTAAAAAAGGCAATATACAAAACTCATAGTTTACAACGAATTCTTCACAAGAACAATAACAAACGGGTACTGACCACATGAAGCTTAGTTTTGAATGAACCCTACTCGGAAATAAAATAATGTAGACACGCTCGCTCTTAGACATTTCAAAACAAGATTATATAATTAGGGCACCAGTTTGTTGGTCGTATTTATTGGACCAATTGCTGGTTTAATATAGCACATAGCTAAAATAGAAAATAGCTGTGAAATATAAATAAGAAGGTAATTTTCAAAGTGTAGGGGAGGGCCATGGCCCCCCCTGCCCCCCTAATTGGCGCCTCTGGTCATAAGCTTTAACAAAAGTATGTATTTGTGTATAATTTTTTGAATTGTGGGCTAGAAGAGTGGCTGCATATATTTTGTGGGGGTAAATCTGCGACAATTTGTTGGGGTATATGGGTTTGAATTTGTCAGTAGAAATGTGGTACCAAATACTATGCTTTTGGATATTTTTGACCATGTAGGTGGCAAATTTCAACCCTCCTCCCTGGTGGTATCCATGTTATTTACTTCTGGCTATGTCACTTGTAGGTAAATGCAGGATGAGAAGAAGATTGATAGTGATGTAATAGTACCTGATAAAATGAAAGGTGTGCTTTCTGTGACAAGCTTTCATTTCAACTCTTTATTTTGTACCGGTGATGTAATGGCACGCAGGGGCGTACCTCCAGCATTTTTTGGGGGGCAAGAGGGGTCTACATCCAGAGAGTCAAGGGGGATGTGCTATACAATATTTTTTTTTATTATTGGGGGGAGACAATTGCACCCCTTGAAAATTAGTGACTGGCTGAGAGCTACGGTCAGTTTCCGAATTATATTGGTAGATTTAGCTCCTGCACACAATTTTACATTTTGTGCGTATCCACCAATTACTTTCAATTAAGCAGACGGATTCGATGCAAACTGTATGTACTTAGTTTGTATTTCCTTGTCGGAAATGGCAAAATATTTATAATTCTTATCTCTAAACCGCAAAATTGCTTATTTTTCCAGGAGTCCGACAGTTTTAGTTGAGTCCGGAGACTACGACGGGATTGTTTTGCCGTCCATTGACGACTTATCTGACAAGGCCATAAGCTCAACTGTTTCCGAAGTTTCTGTGTCAGATCCATCGGTATCCGAGCCAGATTCGGATATGGCCACCGTTGATGCTGTATATGTCCGAAACGCAGTCAAAAGCTATGGAGTTGGAAAGAAAAGAAGTCACGTTCTCAAGTCCCTTGACATGACACTTAGAAAGGGAACCATGTAAGTATTCCTTTTATGTACATAAGCGATATTAAAATCTTAAAGCGTAATTAATTCTAAATGCTACACTCAGGCCATATCCAGGGTGGGGGGCTAGGAGGTTTGATCCCCCCCCCCCACAATGTTTGTCTGACTCGTAAAAACGTAACAAGATGGATATAAACAAATTTGGTACTTATGCGTTACAACTAAACCAGTGCTATACTCGAAAGAAGTCAAGTTTGGTTAATGCTAATGAAATAAAATAAAATACGATGAATATATAATAGTTTAGAAACAAATTTGGGCTATATATTTGCACATTATGGGGTGGGGGTGTGTGTGTAAAGCATAGCATATATTAAATACGTAACCTAACCTAGGTACCTCCCCCCCTAAACTCAAAAAACTCAATGAGAAACCCCGCTTTGCCATCAATTTATCTAGCAAACACCCGTTTGCCTGCTTTCGTGTCTGGTTTCCTTATACAGTGTATAGCGCTGGTTTAGTTATAATACACAAGTACCACAAATTTTGTATACGTTTTTTTTTATTTTTTTTTTTCTATGTAAACCCTCCCCCCTCTCCAAAAAAATGCTTGTGTAAACACCCCCCGAATAATCAACTTCAAAATAAGTTGCCAAACAACAGGATGTTGTCATTTACTACAGTGAAACACTACAAAGCAGATATCCAAATATTTCCGAACCACCGCTTTTTGAAATTGTGCCTTCCTCTCAAAACAAGATTTTGCACACGAAGGTGTTTAAAAATTCTTAAAAAAAGTCGAACTGTTATTTTTCTGGCCTTCGTTTTTTTTCCCATTCAAGTCACTCTTGACGCACATTATCATTAAGACGCCTGAAAATAAAGCTTATGTGCATGTTTACTCGTGATAATATATTGTTAAAAATATTCACATTTATTTTCTAGCAGACCTCCTTTCTTAGCACATATAAAGATCTATGACCCATCCAAGGCCATACCCAGGATTTTTTTCGGAGGGGATTTTTCTAAAAAAATAAAAATTGTTTATGTCCATTTTTGTTACATTTTACTAGTCAGACAAACATTCCGGAGGGGGGGTTGAACCCAAGTTTTTTTTAACCACCCCCCCTTTAAAAAATCCTTTAGTAAACACCCCCGTCCCCCTAAAAAAATCCTGGATACGGCCCTACCGGGGCCAAACAAAAAACAGGTCATCCCGAGTGTAGTGGGAAGAGGTAATTAGGAAGGATTTAAAGGAATGTAAATTGGAACTTCATGGGAGGGGGTAAAGAGTGATGTGTTAAACAGGCTGTGGTGTAGAAGAAGGGTGCGCAGCTGTTTACCTCAGATGGATTGATGCCGCACTGAGTCGTTAGTAGTAGTTTATAATATCCTGCTGTTTATCTTTGTCGTAATTCGATTTTTTTTCACTATAATTTTCTTTATGTTTGTAATTATATTTAATTTTTTAATGCAATTGTTGAAGTAGTTTCCAGCTTAAATTGAACGTTAGAATATTTCTCAATTAGGTTTTTTTTTCAAATATGATAAATTGACTTTGCTGATTAGCTTTACGATAGAAATTCTGAGAACGCCCATTAAAAACATTCAAATTATCTATTTTTTTTATTGCTTTACCCGCTGTGTGCCTACCACCCAGATACTAGGCCGACTTCCTTTTTAAGACTTCTAAATATAACTCCAAGTGAAGATTTTTTAAACCGGTAATTATTCATATTGGGGTATCCTGTCTTATCGGTCGTTGACTAAGTTCTCAGCAACTGCGAGTACTACCACTAAAGAGGCTTTGGAGGTTATTCCTTGATGGGTTTGGATAATTACTAGTTAACAATTTCCTATGGTATAGTACTACATTATATATAGTCTGTTTCATGTCCGCGAATGGGAAGATATTTTAAATGATGTGGTACCATCTTGAAATTGTAATATTCTATGCATGTAGCTCAGCGAACCAAAAAGAAGAACAAATTGGTGGATAAAATTACGAAACAAAAAATTATGTGCTAACATCATTTGACGAATGCAATATGGAACGGTCAGTACCAGCGTTGCCAACGTGGTACAGTTGTATCGTTTTTGGTACAATTTAGAGGTCCTGGTACAATGCGGTACATTTGAAAAATTTTTGGTACAATACAAATTTTACGGCACATTTTGGTTTTATTCGCTTTGTATACATGCAGTACAATTTCCATGTGTGACTTTCCTGGAATATAATTTAACAGAAAACAAACAACATCAATTGCATCAAGCAGTGAGAAAGTCTACAGAATGTAAGACTTAGGCCTACTCTTGCCCTACAACTTTTTCTTAGTTTTCAGCGAAATAAATTAAACATAACTTCCGGCGAGCGTCGCAAAGTGACGCGAGCGGCAAATTTTTAACCTACTGTTCAGATGGTACAAATTGATTTCTTGTGGTACAACTTTGGTCGGAAAACTGGTAGAGTTTATCTCAAAGCGTTGGCAACGCTGGTCAATACTACAGTCAACTAAGTCCATTTTTAGTCTAATGTAACATAAGGGTATATCAGGTAAGAAAAGGGAATATCAGGTCAGGAAATGTGTACCCTAAAGGAACTGGAGCTATTCAGCTCTTTGACTGAGCTCCAAATGGATACTTGGAGAAATCTGGGAGGAAAACACGGAGAGCGTCGAATGATTTTTCTCTAACCGCCTGAAGGCCGAGCATGAAGAGATCGGTACCTGTACTACGTGGATCATTGTCCGTTTTCGAAAAAGTTTTAAAAGTGAAGTATTCAACTCCTACACAAACCCTTAGACTTTTTTTTATTCGCCAACGTTGGAGCCAGCCTTCTGTTTTGCTTAACAAAAAAAAAAGAAAAAAAAGAACAGTTTTAACCAATACAAGGATACAAAAAGGGCCAATGCGAGTTATTGCTAAATTCTTACGTTAAAAACTTTCTTTTCATCAGGTAGTTTTTCTCAAAACTCGTTTCAGTTATGGGGGCTGGGAGGGGAAGCATTCTAGAAGGGGATTTTAAACATTGTGTCAAGGGTTTTTGACCACGGAGATTTCCGAAAAATGTTGTTTATGCTTCCCAACCTTGTAGATGTAAGTATCAGCTTTCTCAATGAGCTCTTAAACGGCTCTCAACAATGTTTCTGTGCCCCTCTAGTTGTAAAAAAAAAAAAAAAAATTAATTATATAAAATAAAATAAGAAAATAGTATTAAAAATTAATGAAAATAAAAGAATTGAAAACACGTTCTGAATCTATTTTGAGATTCAACAACACCTTTTTAGATTTTCACTACCTCTTATTATTTGAAATGTCCGTTCTGGAAACAATTTAAATTTTTATTTCATACATTCGGTGAAGAATACACTAAAATTTTAATAGCTTGCACCAAGGAGCTGCTTAAGTTTGGATCAACTTCAAATAATACACATAATATTTAGAACGCGAAGTTTCATTCAAGTTTCAACTAACTATTCTTAAGAATCTAGCTTTTTCGGAAATTAAGCTTCTGTATATCCAACAATTTTTGGAAAATACTAACCAAGCCTGGCTGACCTCTTCTGTGAAAAGCTATGAAACTATTGGACAATTACTGCAAATTCTGAGCGAGCAGCCAGATCCGTAATGTTGTATTTAGCAAAGATAGATTAGACGTTTGGCTGTATGTTCATTGGTTTCTTATAATTAATAAAATCTCACATCGGATTGAGCTTGATTATTGAATCGCATTTAGCTTTTGATACCTTAATTTTTTTGATTTTTTTGTAGTTTAGGTAGTGTATTGTTTTACTTTGTATCATTTACTTTCTGTTTTCAAATCAGTGTGATTTCAAAACCTAGTTACAGTGATACTAAAGCTGAATTCACACACATGCCAAGCTAGACGTCAACCTCTAGATGAAATCATTTTCAACCAATCTCAACTTTTTTCCTTTTTTATAAGCCGTACTGATTGGTCCAAAATGATGCAGTTTAAACACATATATTTTGCCAGGTACAAATGAGAACGGGACTTAAACGTGATGGTCGGGTAAGGGTGTGTTTGCCATCTAGAATTTCCCTTCTATATAAGCGGTTTTCAAACGTGTATGATGTTTAGGAAAAACCTAATGGTATAAGTAGTACATTAAAGGCCCCTTCACGATGAGATTTTACTAATACAGAGATTTAGCTAGCGCGATTTTGGGGATCAGTTGATACCAAAGCCGTTCACAATAGATTGCAAGTGTCCAAAACTAGATCGAGCTAAAACTGAAGTTCATTTCAGTGGATTTCAATGGACTGTTGTTTCAGAATTTGGCCTTATCCAGAAAGAGAAAACATTAGCCTTAAACATTATCCAGATAGAGAAAAAATTGCAAATGAAAAATAAATAATATCTCTAGAAGATTTGCACAAGAGAAATAAGGAGTGTATGAGATCTGGGATACAGACAAATAAATAGGGTAATTATTGTATTAGTGGATTTGTGTTTAAACTATGCGTTGCAAATGGTAAATTCTGATCGCTAGCATCAGTTAATACCGGATTTCGGGACTGAATTTCGGTATTAGTAAAATCTCATTGTGAATGGGATTCACAATAAATTCAATGAGATCTTATCTTTTATTGCAGATCCTTGCTATAAAGGTCTGAGCGCGGATTAAATATCTTCAATGGTTTATGCGTTCGGTATAACTCATTAAAGCAACGTTTTTTGGCGCCAAGTATAATATAAATAAATGAAGAATGTTTCTTTTTTTTAGATATGGCCTGCTAGGTGCCAGTGGCTGTGGCAAGACTACACTTCTTAGCTGTATTGTAGGGCGTCGCCGCTTAGATAGTGGTGAGATCCTTGTATTCGGTGGTGAGCCAGGAACTAAGCAGAGTGGTATTCCAGGCAGAAGAGTTGGGTACATGCCCCAGGTGAGACATTTGTAATAAGTGACTTGACTCAGCCCAGTAGTTCAGAAAAACAGAATTAGGGAAACAATGAATAATAATTAATGTGAACTAATTGGTGAGGGGAAAGAGGTATCGCTCAAAATTCTCCTTTTTTTCAGAATCACCCTTTAAAGCCTTTTTTTCTAATGTCGGCTCAAATAGTGCCCCTAGGAGTTTGCTAATGTTTTCTTAGTAAGAAAAAATCTACTTCCTTAATGTATAAATAATACACTCAAAAATAAAAGTATGATCAATTATTTCATAAAAAATCGAGGTTGGCCTAAGCTATGCCTGTATTGCAACAGCATTTGCTTATAGAGCTCTCTAAATATATTTTATCATCATCTCTAACTCACATTTGTTATTTTTTGTATTACCTTAAAAAATCTTAGAAAAAAAAATTGTTGTAGCCTACCCTAAAAGCAATGACAAATAAAATGAACAACTTAAATCTCTCTGAAATTGGCTTATTTCTGAACGAACAGCTGGAAAAGGCATCGCGTAATATTTTGTGAGACTTATTGCACGTCACACCAGTGTTTATTACCTGCCATATTACCAAAAATTGTGTTGCCACGCTCCTTTCTGGCTACTTACAAATTTACAATATTCCTATTAGAATTTTTTTTCATGATGGTATGAGAATTTTTTTTCATGATGGTAATAAAATTTTTTTTCATGATGTTTTTTTCATGCTGAGAGCTATCCTCGAGCATGGGTTTGACGGCGTTCTGTGTTAGAAGCTTCTTTTTTTCATTGCTACCTCGGGTGTTTTAAGGTTCATTGAATATTTCCGCATCACAAAGTAGCTTTAGTAATCGAACAGTCTACTCAAGAAGTGCGGCTATATCATGAACTAAATAGATACTTGCCGAATAAGTAAAGATTACAAATGCGCTCGCATAAATTTTGTCTATGGGGAATGAGCTCTCGACTGCTTTGAGGAGGAAGGCGAAGGATTAAAACAACTCCTCCTTTTACAGACGCTGATTCTTCTTTCCTTTGGGAGGGGAATTTAATCTAATTCGAATATGTTAATAGCTAATATTTATCGATTGTGTAGAAACCATTTAATTTATCTGCATGGGGTAACATTCCCCAAAAGTGGTTGGACGAGATTCTGGTCCCCCCTCCCCAATGGTTTTTAGAAGAGGTTTTGATTCCGAACTGACCAATTGTTTTTCGGGCTCGAGTCCCTGGATTTGTGAACTTTTAGCCCCTCCCATTCCCAAGAAAAAAAGACAACTGAGCTTTGTTCATCTATTGAACCACTATAGGAATTGGAATTTCCGTGATACAACTTAATGAATCCACCCTGATCTTTTACCCCTGCCTAGTCTTTCATTATTCAGAAGGTTTATTAGTAGAAACTAACTTTTGAGGGACTTTTAAATTATAAAGCGACTAAAATCTAATCATTGCTTTTGGCTATAATTGTAACAGACGAGTAAAAAGTTCAAGAGAAATTCGCTATAATAGGTATGAAAACTTTACTTTTTGATAAAAGGAGGGAACAAGCAAACACAAAAGAAATTCTGGCATATTTGGTTTGATGAAAGGAAATAATATACTTTTAAAGAGTATCAGCAGTGATTTCAGGCCTTCAGCAACTGCTGAAATATTTTAGCCAGCAAATAGATTATAACTTGGCTCGTCACTGAAAATATCAGAGCAGTTTTTCGTCAACCAAATTTATAGATCTTGTCCATGATTTAAACGCATTTTAAGAGCTTAATTTTCGGCTGTTTTGGGCAAACTTAGGGGTCACAGAGGTCACTGCGGAGTGTAAAATAATAAATTTGGAGATGAAAGGCAGAACTTGGCAGGCTGAAGAGAAAAAAAAAACGGGTCTGGTGGGTTTCAGTTATGTAAGAGCGTTAGTTCCCTGAAGTTGTAAAAAAAAGGACTTGATATTCTTCAATACTGAGTCCAGGCGCATGTGGAAGCTTTTTTGGGAAGGGGAGGCAACCTAGAAATAAAAACATTAAAACTTGGCAAATTACATAGAAAATATAGCATAAGTTGTAAACATAACGACATTTTGAGAAGAACAGGAACTGGAAAGATTTGCCCCCCCCCCCCCCCTGGTACTTCCGTGACTGAGCCTTCCACTTACAACAGTTATGGTAGTACGCTGATCGTTGTGGTCAGCAGAAAAATGGTAGATAGCATACTACACTAGGCTATTCCCTAGAAAAGAAGGCGGCTATGGTGAACAGATCAAAGGTGGGGTTTTGGTCACTGGCCTAGGATCGGGAGTCATGGAGGGCATTGATGCCTTATGCACCTCAAGGCATGGGAAGCCTAATTTATTTAAAAAAA
>JAQQPU010001249.1:30887-43531 GCA_029168905.1 Artemia sp. Kazakhstan ARC1039 | reverse complement strand
GTGATCGGATTGAGCTGAAATTTCGAGGATAAGCTCCCGGGCCCTAGAAAAGCTTAACCTCTAAATTTCAACCCAATCGGACAACGTTAAAGGGGGGCTGTGGTCGGAGGGTCGAAACTTCCGGCCCACTTTTACCCATGAAGATAAAGTCGGACGGGGGTGAAATTTTGCACGTTTCTTAGTTTGAGCTTGGGCTACAAAATGCGATTGCCGCTGTCTCCCTGCGACCGCTAGGACCGAAAATCGCTTAACATTGTGGTGGGTTGCCTCTTTATAGAGGCACAAGTGTGCCTCCTTGATGAGGGTTTGATTTTGGTGGTGTTAGCCATTTAATGATGATGAATGACAAAAACTAACCATAATTGGCTTTTGGGACTACCTTTGCCTCATTTAGATTTTTTATTTTACGATTAGTAATAATTGGCTAAGAGGGAAGCTGAATTTGTATTGTAAGCTTAATTGTATTAGGATGTACTCAACTAGTGGCGTCAATCCATTGATTTTTTTGGGGGGGGGGGGGGGGGGGGGCGTATTCTTCAAAATATAGAGATGGACAAGTTTTCCAATGCAAAATATAAAAAAGGCTATTTTCGATGAAAATAGCAAAAAATTATTTTTTTCCAAAAACTAGGCGGGGGGAATCCCCCTACTAATTGACTCCACTATGCTGAAATTGATCTTGTTACTAGACTAATGGGTGCAAATCCTCTCAGTTTTTTTTTTAAGTTTCAATATCTGTAGCAGTATTTCTAATTTACTTATCATATAGGTTAATATAAAACTAAGCTGAGGCATGGACATATGATTTTGTTTTGAGCGGGATGTGAACTTACTAAAAAGAGCAAAAATCAGCGATTTATTTGAAAATTAAACGGGAGAATATAGAACTCACAAAGTACGTGCCTGGAAGAGCCCATTAATAAACATGGATCTCTTTATTAAATATTATTACCTATTTATCATTATTACACAGCAATATATTCTAGACGAAGCTAAACATGTTTGAAGGCGAAATGTCTATTGCCTTTGACGTTGGACTAATTATAACATCTGTTAATCTTAGCCATAAGTATTACGAAAGTTGCTTTTGTATTTTTCCTATAAGATCAAGGATACTTTTTGCTTCCTTCTTCCGGCATAGGGACAAAACTCACGATCCATGAAGGACAATCTTCCTCCCTCAAACATTGCAGTTTTGGAATATATCGCATCTGTACATCCTTTGCAAATTATGGTCAGTGTTTAGTTCGTTACGAGTAACTAATAGTCTCTTTTGTTATTCATCCATTAATTTATTAGCCAAAGTTATAATTGGTTTACTAAACTGAAAAATTACTGGTTTTGGTTTCATTCTAAGGTTCATTCCTCTCAAGACCTTTACTCAGTCGGGTCAATTCATGAAAGCGGGAGGGTGGATACTTTTTGTTTTTTTAATAAAAAAAAATATAGGCATTGTTCAGTAGAAATGCCCCCCAAAAGGTGTTCATCAAAGTCTAGGGGGTAGGTTAAAGAAATTCAGAAGGAATATGTCCCTCTGTCTCTTATTTAATTGACGCCACTGCTTTTACTCTTGATATTAAAAAACTGTACCGTAATGTCGTTTCGTAGATTATTTATAATCAGTATTCCACATTTTGGGTCGTACAGCTGTCCTTTGTCAAAACCTTGTATCTACAAAAATATTCAATTTTAATTTAAGTACGAACCTGCCTCAGTCTCGTCAGAGCAAGTCCAAAGGCGCAGTCGCAATTCTTCTATATATTACACTTTTTAGGTACGACCTAGTATTTTAAGGGTTAAATCAGATTTCCGTAGTTTCTACAGCAAAAACCCAGTGGAGAAAATTCTTAAATTAAAAAACCTAGCAACTACGTTGAGTAGGAAACGTCATCACGAGAAGGCAAAAATACCCTTTAAGAACTTATTTATAAAAATGTAGCTTCGTCTATTTCTTCTTGCCGTCTCTCTTGCCGAGAGATAGAAAGCCTTCTTGCCGTATCTATTTAAAACATTTAGGGACTTAATTTTATCGCTTATGTTTCAAAGAACTTTTCCGGATTTCACACGCACAACAAAAAACTAAGAACTTATTGTTTTCAATAAGAAAAAATATCTAAAAAAAACAAGTATTTAAGAATCTCTGATGGTAGTGGTAAAATTTCATTTTTGAACTAGTCCCTCCAAAAGTCATTTTTGAAAACAAATTGGAGGGTAACTACCCCCTAGAGGTTTCGTCCGTCATATGTATTACTTCCAAAGGATAAAAAAAAACAAAAAAAAAAAAACGGGAGCTCAGTATCATTTTCATCTCTCCAAAAATGAAAAAGAAAAATATTTGCCATTTTTCAAAAACTTTGAAAATACGGATACTACGTTTTGGTAGAAGACAACCGAGTTTCTAGAACTTTATCAAGAGGAATTTATTTTGGTACAATCCCTTTATATGGGCCTCTCTAAAGAAGTCCAACAAGAGATGCTACAGTCAAACGGCAGAGACGCTTTGAAAAACCCGTTTTTACAAGATGATTCAAGACACCGCTGAGAGAAATACTTTGTCTAGCGTGGTTTTAAGATATTTAAAGTGTTGTTTTTTGGAATTTAGATGGGGGAAAAGGTACCTAGGTTAGGTTATGTATTTAATATATGCAATATTCCCCCCCCCCCTAATGTGCAAATATACAGCTCAAATTTGTTTCTTAACTATTATATAGTCATCCTATTTTATTTTATTTCATTAGCATTAACCAAACTTGACTTTTTAGAAAGGCCCATATAAAGGGATTTTGTACCTTTATTTTATATGTCAAACGTTTTCTAAATCTAACATTGCAAGCGTTCAAAGACTCGCTTCTGTACATTTAATTTGGGCTGTGCCATAAAGGAAAATAATTTGGTTCAGTTCTATTACCTGTTTTGCAATTGATCGTAATAACTTGTTCCTGGCAGTAGCATTAAAGAACATGAACAACACAAACTTAGCTGTGATACTTTGAGAGCTCTGACCAGAAAAAAGGAGGTTAAGGAAGTCTAGTCTATGTGCCTGATTTCCTTTTCGAAAGAAAAATCAGTTTCGTTGTTTTTTTTTGCTTTCCTAAATTCGAAAAATCTTGTAAAATTTGAGAAGCTTTAGAGGTATTCCACCAATCATTAAAGGCCGATTTTGTTGGACTTTCTTAAATGATTTACCCCCAATTACTTCTTTGTGATTAGGTAATATAAAGTTTTATATTTTTGTTACCTGGGCAAAGGGACTCACATTTAAGCAAATCACTGTTTAACTTACGTATCTATTCGTGTATTGAATATCTAACAAATAATTAGAAAATATATTTAGATCCCCCCTCCCTTTGGATGTTTAGCTCGTATGACGGTAAAGGAGGAGCAGCGAATGTATAGATGTTTAGATTTTATATCATTGCCCTCTTTGCATTGTGGCTGCAGTGCATTAGATTACGGTACTGACAGGGAATTTGCAAAAAAAGAAAAATAGACTCTGGCCCAAATCGCCAGTGTTCTGACGCTGATACGTATGTCGAATTTGTGATTGTAATGCTCACACATTTCAAGGAGAAATGTTTGCAGGATCCTTTTAGAGGGACAGGAATATAACTTCAAAGAAGTTCAAAAATAGGCAAATTATACGGAAAACGTTAGAAACAAAAAGGAAACAAAATTTCAGGGTGGAGAGGCTCTAAGGCTAAAAATACCCCACTCCCTTTGTATCCCCGGTCTGAAGAGTGTTATTTAATCGTGAAAGCAAGATTCACGATCGGTTCCTGAAAAACCGTCCCGCTGATCGTGCGAAGTAATATATTTATAAATTCATGTGTACATTTAATTGGGAAGTTAGTATTACAGTTGTGTAATCTAGTTGTCATTAATACCATTCATTACTTTTTACTGTTCCATTGTTCCACTCCTAATTTAAGCATTATAGTTCTTTTATTGATATAGCACGATTTTTTTAACTGAAAATTTAAAGTCGTTAATTTTTTGTTTTGTTTATTATAAGAGTATCATATCCTGATTATCTAAGTAAACAAAAAATTACTCACTAAATCCAAATCTCACGACTTAACCTACTTTAAATTTGATAAATCAAATCGTGTCAAGGTTTGGATAAGCAACTAGTGATATTTTTCAAAAATTCACTGAAGAATATCTTTGCCGACATTTTTTACTCGAAAACTCCTGTCCATGAGGGGTTCTTTGCCCAAACACCATACTTCGTTCTCGATACGTGTTGGTTTAATTGTTTAAAACATGATGCTTATTAGTGTGATTTTATTCAAAATAAACAGCTGGTGTTTAGCAACACTTTTGCTACTGTGATATAAATGAAGTTTAAAAAAATCTGAGTAATGAAAATAAGAACATTTTGGGGAAACTCGGTAGCATGGCTCATGTAAGAATTCAGAGAGTATCCAAAAAATGCAATAAAAAAATAATAGTGAGGAGGTTTTGTCCACTCGGGAGATCTGAATATTCCTATGATCTGTTCTTAAATCCAGTTATCAGTATTCTGATAAATCATAACTTTCTAACAACACAATTAGGATGAGAGGTACTCAGATTTCTACAGGAAAATACCCTTATCCATGTATTAAACGTTTCTTATGGTTTATAAGACAATATTTCCGAGGCGTTTTGCAAAAAGGGCCTAAGTCCACTTTTTTTCCGAAAGTGAGTTAAACATATGGTTCGAAAGAGCTCGAAGAGGTCTACCGATTGATCTATTTAAAATGCACTTATCTTTAATTAAATAAAAAAACAAGTTTTTTCAACTGAAATTGAGGAGCAACATTAAAACTTAAAACGAACAAAAATTACTACGTATATGAGGCGGTTCGTCCCCTAGTCAATACCTCGCTCTTTATTTGTTCAAATTCTGTAAGAATGACCCCTGTATCACAAAGACCGTTTAATTAGAATAAATAGCTCTTTTGAAAGTGCTAAAACTTTAGCGTGAAGACCGAGGTATTGACTAGGGGGCAAACCCCCTCATATACGTAATAATTTCTGTTCGTTTTAAGTTTTAATGTTGCTCCTTACTTTCAGTTGAAAAAAACTTGTTTTTTGTTTGATTTCTGATCATTTGTAAATAATGCTGGGAAACCTGGCTTCATGGAAAATTCCCTTTACCCATGAAAACCTCCATGGAAAGATTCTTCCCACTTAACCCCCCTCCAACCTCCCCCCACCAGAAAATTCCCCCTGGAAACTGTCTGTATACTTCCCAATAACCAATATTATATGTTAACATTAGGCAAAGTTCATAACTTGCAGTCCTTCCCCCGGGGACTGTGGGGTTAAAGCCATCCTCGAAGACATAGTTGTTAGATTTTTCGACTATGCAGAACAAAATGGCTATATCAAAATTTTAAGTGGGTGACTTTGAGAAAAAATGAGCGTGGGAGGGGCCTAGTTGCCTTCCATTTTTTTGGTCCCTTAAAAAGGTCCGTTTTTGATCAGTTTGAATGAGCCCTCTCGGGATATTCTAGGACCACTGGGTCGATACGATCACCCCTGGAAAAAAAAAGAAAAAAACAAATAAACACGCATCCGTGATCTTTCTTCTGGCAGAAAATACAAAATTCTCCATTTTTTGCAAATAGGAGCTTGAAACCGCTACAGTAGGGCTCTCTGATACGCTGAATCTGATGATGTCATTTTCATTAAAATTGTATGACTTTTAGGGTGTGTTTCCCCCTTTTTTTCAAAAATAAGGCAAATTTTCTCAGATTTGTAACTTTTGATGGTTAAGATTAAGCTTGATGAAATTTACATATTTTAAATCAGCATGAAATCCGATTTTTTTTATGTATCTATTGATATAAAGATTCCGTTTCTTTTAGAGTTTTGGTTACTATTGAGCCGGGTCGCTCCATACTTACAGTTCGTTACCACGAACTGTTTGATTATCACGAGTTATAAATTGTTCCAAAAGGGCGTAAAAAAGAGCGTAAGCCCCTTATCTTCCAAGTCATGAACAATGTAGCAATTTAATTTGGACATTCCCGGCGAATTCCCATCAAAAAGTTAACTAGGAATCAGTCTTTAAAGTTTTAAGTTTCTTAAATTTTGATTTGTGAGAAAGATTTTTTTATTTCACGTTTTTATTTTTGTTTTGCTCTCCTGTAAAATTACGAAAAGAAGATTTAGGCCCTTTATGCAAAACGCCATCGATTTATGATTGCTGGGTCTTTAGACAAAAATATAAGGCTACTTTTTCCAAATCGATGGCAAAACGTCATCGATTTATGATTGCTGGGTCTTTAGACAAAAATATAAGACTACTTTTTCCAGTGTAAAAATGTTATGTAATATTTATGCTGTGACATTTTCCTTCCATCTAATTTTCAGACCGACATAACTCCTTCATCTTCAGGAAGTTCCTTGTACATTTATCTTTCAATCAAACTATTTTTTTATTCATTTCAGTGGTGGTCAACAAAGGCGTGTTAGCTTTGCTGTGGCTCTATTCCATGAACCGGAGCTTTTGATTTTGGATGAACCAACTGTTGGAGTAGATCCACTTCTTCGTCAAAGGTATTTGTAACCATGCTATTTATCCCACCCTTTTACCTGAGGAAAATAAACGAAAAAAGATCGGAAGAGCTTATAAAAGAGTATATGGAAAAAAACCTGTTAATATAACTATTTTATGAAGACGTGACTGGTTGCAAGTGAAGACTAAAGACTTGCAAAGGAAGTACAAAACAATATCAGTAACACGGCGCATGATGATTTTTTATTAAAATAAACCATAGGTTTGGTACAAAAAAGGAGCTTTGCAACTATTCCTTACTAAAGGCACAGTAGTAGCACTTGTAATTTGACTCTTACTCCCCCCCCCCCTCGAAGCCCATTTATGTCACTATTTACTATGAAGCTTTTATTGTACAAAAAAGTTTAGTTTTTAAACAAAAAGTAATATACAAAGGTAATTTTTCATATTCAGTAACAATGCATGCCCTTTTTGTAGCATCTTTGATGTCATTACATAACACCCCGGTTTGTTATGAAATTCATAACCCCATTTTAAGGGCACCCCAAAAATTCAACGCTGAGATGAATACGGGGTGTGCAGATTGTTGTTTTGAATAACTGTGTTTGGGTCTTTCAGAACCCGTTCTCAGCCATGGTATTTTGGGGCATTCAAATTTTGAATCCGTTTCCAATACGCCTGGGACTTGTAGATGACCTGAAAACGACCTGAAGTTTGCTGGGTTGAGCTCAGAGGACCTGAAAACGAATTTTGTCAAGCCCGCTTAAAACACGCTTTAAATTTGGTGCCTGAAAACGAGACTCAAACTGTAAAGAACTGGCAAGCTTTGCCAAAAATAAACTGGATTATAATTTTTTATTGGTAAAAAAGGAAAGGATGCAGCTACCAAGTTCCCTCACTTCTCATTGGCCTCCCAAACCAATTTCAAGAGCTAACAAAAGATTATGCTGAATGAAACTTTACCAGAGACTGGTAGGCGTGTGCCTCCTCATGTGGGAACCTCCCCATACGCCTATCCCTAGTCAGGTTTTTACAATCAAACTTAGATTCGTTTATAACTATCCCCTTTAATAGTTAATGTCGCACCAGGTCGTTCACTATTGTTTTTCAAATAAATTAGTAGATATTTGAAATTATGTATTTGAAATATTTGATACCAGGTTTAAAGTAGACAATCATTATCAGTATACCTATCTTTGAGCAAAAGAAAAGGGTGCTTGTCTAGAATCTGGGTACACACGCGAGAAGTGAAGTTTCGTTAATGCTAATGAAATAAAACAAAATAGGATGAAAATATAATAGTTTAAAAACAAATTTCGGCCATATATTTGCACATTAGGAGGGGGGGGGGGTAAAGCATAGTGTATAGATAGATAGATAGATATTTATTGCAAAACAAAAGCCTCTTTGGGCCATGGCAAAAACAAACACAGTTGCATATAAAGTCAAAATACATGATAATCACATATATAACAATAACTAAGCATAGCCCATAGCAAATAAAAATAAAATTACATAGCCATTGCAGCGCAAACGCACACACAATACTATAAAACTAACTCACATAATTACACAGAATGTCACACACATAATAACAATAATAATTATAATAATCGTGTATTCAAAAGCCTTTCTACAGGGCCATATACACTATACATCAAATATAACAGGAAAACAAAAGTAAAACTCCCTTCAGTATTTTTATTCCAAACCATAGCAAATCTTCTTCACAATAGTTCCTTTCTTATCTTTAGTGCCTGATCAACAAATCTACATAATCTACACATGAGGCTAGGTACCGTCTGAGACACATGCCCCGAAGTGAAAAATTACTTTTTCCCAAAATACTCTCCCTCAAATCAGTAAGCCCCTGGCACCGGCACAGAAAATGGTCCAGATTTTCCTCTTCAATATTACAAATGGGACACGTGTACCTAGACGCCGGGAACCCCTTACCTCTCTCAAATATTTTACTCCTCCATCTTATAGGCAAACAGTTGGCCCGCAGCTGCAACCAATATGACAAATACTTACTTGGCAAATTAAATTTAAAGTAAATCTCCTGGCCAAACACCTTTTTAACATCCTTATAAACGCTTAATGTCTCGGATCTCTCAATTTCATTCCCCCATGTCTGTATCTCCTGATCTTCTAATCTTTGTTTAACTATTCCTATTATATCAATCTGACTAATGGCGGGACCTTTACCATCATTCCATATATATGACAATCCTAATCTGTCTAATAAGGATTTAACCCTAAACGACCACGACCTCTTACACCTGAAGCAAGTAGCTCTTCATAGGCCTCTCTAATAAGTTTACCTCGTGGTACCTGCACTATCTTCATCCAAAATCTAACTACCTGAACCAGCCTATGTTTACGGAGCGAAAAAAGCCCTAGCTCCCCTTTCAAAAACTGGGTATGCGTAGTCCTATGGAGGCCGAAAAGCCTTTTGTAATAAGTTACCTGAAGGGTCTTCAGCTGTTCTGCCGCTTCCATCCCCCATAATTCCCCACCATAATGAATAACTGGCATAATCTTCGTTAAAAATATTCTCTTATGCATTGCTAGACTTTTAATACCCATAACTGTACCATTTCTAAAAACCGTCGATATAGCCGCTTTCCCCCTTTTTACTGACTCTTTAATGTGGGCACACCAACTACCATTATTTTGAAATATAAAACCAAAATATTTTGAATTTTCAACTATCGTTATTTTGTCTCCATTAAACATAAACTTACCATTACATTCTTCATCCTTTCTTTTACCAAAAATAACTATTTCAGTCTTCTTAGCATTAAGTTGGAGCTTCTTCAGATCTAAGTAATCTGCAACAAGATCTAACAAAATCTGTAATTCATGGGCAGACTTAGCTACAAGTACGCAATCATCAGCGAAAAGCAAAACTGAAAATAATTTTGAACCAAGACCCACTGTCGGAGCCCACCTTCTTTCCAAAAACTGAACTAAATCATTTATAAAAATAGAAAATGTATATAACATGTATATAACATATAACATGTATATAACATACGTAACCTAATCTAACCTAACATAGCTACCTTTCAGTCCCTCTAAACCCCAAAAAACTATATTTTAAATCTTTGTCACGGAATGAGCAACACCTTACAAACCTGTTTATCAATAGTGGCTTTGAGATTTTGATGCGGTCTTTCTTTCGTACGTTCCCAGGTTCTAGACAAGGACCAAGAAAAGTTATTCAAGTTCTTTAAATTTTAAACTTAATTAAGATGGTAGATGGATTCTTATTTATTCTCAGAATTCAGCTGTTTACTTTGCATTTGCTTCAGCCTCTATGTTCAGCTGAAGTAATATGATTGCTTTGATAAAAGGTTAAAATATTGATAAAGAATTATCTGTTTCAGCATATGGGATCATTTGGTTTCATTAGTAAGAGAACAGCACAAAACCGTCATTATCACAACCCACTACATTGAAGAGGCCAGACAAGCAAGTACAGTAAGTGTCTGAGACCATTATAAATTTATGTGAAATCATGCCTGATTAAACTGGTTGCATTTCAAATCTTTTAATGGTGGGAACACTAGCGAATCTCCTTTAAAGCTTTCTTCTGTCCTTTTTATGGAGTATATTCCTAATGCAAACCACCATGGTTTTGGTTAGCAGGTTCTTTCTATTTGAAATAAAAGCTTATAACCTTCAAACTCTTCAGTCGAATTTTTTTCAAGTAAATTTTACTGGGGAAAAGAAATTTAAGTTTACTGCTCTATTTTACTCTAAGAACTTTTGAGAAAGAACATGGTTGAAACATCTGTCATTAATGCTATGAATTTTGTATGCCTTGTCCCTAAAGTTCAGAAATTTCATTTTAGGCTAAATCAGTATAATCTGTCATGTCAGGCATTTAATGAATAAAGTGGGAGGAGGGGGTATTAAACACGCACAAAAAAGGCAATCAGTGTGAAAATGTGGGACATTATCAGATAAATTGTAAAATTCAAGATTTTTTTGGAAGGAGGGGCCTGAAACATCGTCCTCTGTGTACACG
The DNA here is from genome assembly GCA_029168905.1 of Artemia sp. Kazakhstan ARC1039. NCBI lineage: Eukaryota > Metazoa > Arthropoda > Branchiopoda > Anostraca > Artemiidae > Artemia > Artemia sp. Kazakhstan ARC1039. The sequence continues at coordinate 32,987 of JAQQPU010001249.1, read as the reverse complement.
CCTCTTTATTTGGGTGATGGTTGATTTTCATGGTGCTTTCAAAGAGTACCTAAGCCCAAACATAGATATAATATGCATAAACTTGAAATCCAAATTCCATAATCCCCCCCCCCAACACACAGAGATGTGTTTACAGTTTTATAATCGTATATTAGGCTGACTGTGATTTTGGATAATGGCACTTGATGTTTTGCAAATAAATATTTTGGGAAACGATTACTGTAAAATTCATTTCATATTAACTACAAAAGAATGAGAGCTTACATGCAAATAAAATTAGCAACAAACAATTTTTTATTGTACAATTATAAACCAGTTAGATATGAACTGACCTTCGACTTGGGTCATTTACCATTTGGTCGCCTGAAAGTCTAAGACCTTGGAAATATGCCATGTTGAATTTCCATAATTTCAGTTTTTGGAATGCTACCTATTGCATTATAAAGCATGTTCATCTTTTCTGGTGAATTTCAACAGGATTTTTCTAGCTTGGTTCTTTTTCCTGATGAGAATCTATTTAAATGGAAAAAGCAAAACAAAATATAGCATCTATGAAGGACTATTGTGTAATTATAATTGAGGTCGAGGGTTCAACAATGTACAAAAATAGTTCAAATCAAGGGTCTTTAACCTCCTGACCACTGCACATCCCCAATACGCATCCAAAATTCTAACTTGGCTCTTGTAATAATCATCACCGAACTAAATTAATTGCTTTTCAAATATGACTAGCTACTTATTTAGAACATGGCTAGCAGATTTGTAGTATGAACTCAAATGCCAGTATCCAGAGAGTGAATCTCTTACCCCCCCCCCCTTTACTGTACTACAATGTTTATAAGGTATGGTTTCGGTTCGATAAAGTCGAATTCATCTCAGAGCCACAATCTATTGTCGATGAATTTATTTCAAGGAGTGAATAGGGTTAAAACTCAAAGAAACGCTAAAACAGATTAATTATAAACGAATGAAGTAAATTCGGGGGAAATTTTAATAGTTTTGAGATTTCAAATGGAAAGGGGACTGGGCGCAAATTCCTCCTCTCCATATATGTAACTGAAAAACAGTTCAATATATTCAGCTAATGTGATTGCATAAGGCATATAGAGCAATATTTGCTTTTCTGATCTCTGCTTTTCTGATCTTTTCTGCTTTTCTGCTTTTCTAGACCGAAAAGCATGTATACCACTGGACAAGAACTCTTAACTCAACTATTATCTGCGACTAAGCTTAGGTATTAGTCAAAATAGGTGAAATTAGAACCCAAAATGCTTGATCTGTCAAATGTCACTTGTATTTCAGATTGGTATGATGAGAAGTGGTCGCCTACTTGCTGAAGAATCTCCTCAGACTCTTTTGAGTATTTACAACTTACCATCCCTTGAAGATGTGTTTTTAAGACTCTGTATGGTAGATGTCTCATCTAAGGTAAGGACAAGTTTCTATTTTTGTTTAAGAATCATTTTTACTATGTAGTCAATTTCCAAACTGAGTTTTAATTCATAGAGTCATTACGATCACGGTGTCAAATTCTAATATTATCACTACAAAGCTTTTTGGCATTAGGCCGCCTGAGAAGTGTTACCGTGCTCTGCTTTGATGAATACAATGCGCAAGTGTTTCGAAAAACACCTAAATGGCATCTGGCAGTGCTGGGCATGAGGTCCATGTATTTGTGAATTCTTCCTCCATCCAGGGGCGGCTCCAGGATTTTTTTTAGGGGGGGGGAGCACAAAATAGGTTGACCCGATAAACTTGCGTTAGGAGCAAGTTTACTTAACGCAAACTTGCGTTAATTATGTAAATTACACTACTTTAGACCACGTTAGGGGGGGGGGACCGCGCCCACCTCCACCCCCTCTGGATCGGCCACTGCCTCCATCCCATCCTGTGTGAAGTTTCTATTCCAACAACTTCCTCTAAAATATCGACATTTCAAGTAATTTTGTATTATGTTTTTCCACCTAATGGGTGTCCTCTTTTTCATCCTCTAATCGGTGTCCTTTTTTCCTCTTTGGGTGTCCTCTTTTTCATCCTCTAATCGGTCTCTTTGTTTTCCTCTTTGGGTGTCCTAAAAGGGGTGTCCTCTTTTTCATCCTC
>JAQQPU010001249.1:18490-30680 GCA_029168905.1 Artemia sp. Kazakhstan ARC1039 | reverse complement strand
TTTTTTCCTCTTTGGGTGCCCTAAAAGGGGTGTCCTCTTTGTCGTTTACGTTGTGGATAAATTAGTCCACTGTCATGAAAAAAACAATGCCAGTTGCCAGAAGGTATCCCTTTTCAAAGAGATAACAGTTTTTAAGTAGGAACGATCATAATAAATGATTAAACGATTATTTGATTAGTATAACTAACACATGATATGTAAATTAATTCAATTATTTTGCATACTGCATTATTAAAGATATTAATTCAATTTTTTTTGCGTACTGTATTTTTAAGTAGACGAAAATGAAAATGAATATTTAATTAACCTGTTTATAACTTCAGTTTATTTCAACTTCATATCAGGGACGTACGCAGGCATTTAGTTTAAGAGGGTCAATAATAAAAAGAAGCTGATAATCCGAATAACAAGTGCCCAGACATTCAAGAAAATCTCGGATTTTGGGGTGTCTCAGGCTCGAGCTCCTCCCGCCTTCTGCGTATATGCCTCGTTTAAAATGTTCTGAATTTAACCTAAGGCTTCCCAAATCTTTCTACTGTTTAGCTAAATAGCCCTGCGGTCACAATGTTGCGGTGTCACGTAAAAATGTACTTTTTGCGACATCCAGGAAAATTCAGTCGGCGCAACACTTTTCTTTCCACTATTGGCACATGTCAGGGGGGGGGGGATACACATATTTTTATTCCAAAATCTTTTTAGAGCTGAACAATAGCTCTTTCTTAAGATGACAGTACAAAAACAACCTAACTGAATTCAGTGGTCAACCAATGATAATTTATGGCAACCCTAAAACACTGTCCAGCCGCCCCTCGTCATGCTCCAGTGGAAGTTGGGTAATTTGTTCCATATCTCAATCATTAAGTATACATATGACAAATTATATGCTATGTTTGTATAAAAGATAAAACCGCAAACCATTTCAATTTTTGGTATGACTTGTAGAAACTACATCTTTTTTAAACTGTTAGATAACCTTAACATCTTGTCATGGATGTGTAGCAAAAGTGTGTCACCTTCATGGTTTGTCTTTGACGATAAGATTAAAAAGATACTTGCAGATTTTTTTTGCCGTAAAAGATAAATATTCGAATTTGTATTCCATTTAGGTATTAATTTTCGTTCGTGCTGAGTAAGGAGTCCGACAGTTTTTTGGGTCTTTTATTTCGGACAAAAATAAATTCGCATAGATTTACAAAGTGCAAAATCTTTTGTTAAGGTAAGTGATCAGCTTATTCCTTTCAATTATGGTTGATGAGAATATGAATTGGTTAAGTACTTAAAGGCGAAAGAGTAAAAAATTGATATTTTACATTTTTTGGTGAAAATTGCTATTTTTACTTAATAATTAATCACTATTTTCAGACCAACGCAGCAACAATAAGCGTTATCACAGATGGGGTTGACAACCCTGCGTTTGCTGGTTTGCGCTCAGTTAGTTTCAGAACAAGCAAAAATGCGGATGGCCAAGAAGAAGCAGATAGCGAAAAAAATATGAAGCACTTAATAAAGTACAAACAATCAATTTCAGGAATGAATGCGGTAAGTATTTAAATGATTTCGAATGTACATTTTAATAAAGACAAGCTAGTTTTGATCCTAAAATGCGTATAAGATTTCTTTTACTTCATAGGCAGGGACGTATCCACGATTTTGTTCGGAGGGAGGGGATATGTTTCTCGGAAGGGGGAGGGGGTACAAAATAAAAAATATAAACCGTATCAAAAGGTTTGTTTATACCTTGGACTTTGACACAAAGCATCAAAAACGAAAAAGTGCCAAACTCAAAAAAGTATAAAATCAAATTTCTTGTGAAACGGATATTTTACTCACCCCTTTAAAATGATTTTATCAAATCATGCGGTTTAATATGTATGTCAATCTCTTTTTTGGCTATTGAGATGTTAACATTCGACTCGAAGGACTTGAAGATGTAAACAACCCCTAATTGTTTAAACAACTGGTAAATTACTAACTGTAGCAAAATCTGAAAATGATTTTTCAGGTTTTTCACTACTAATACTACCACTAACAACTCACTGCCACACCAAGTAACCCAAAGCCAACACAGCTATGCAAACTCTTCTTCCTCTACAATCTATTCAAACCTTCACTCTTAACCCCTGTAACAAGGCCTCATTCAGAGGGGGGGGGGCTAGGGGGGTTGGAACCCCTCCCGAAATTTTTTTTGACTCGTAAAAACGTAACAAAAATGGATATAAACAAATCTTGTATGCATTTTTTGAGTTTTTTTGTGTAACCCCCCCCCCCCCCCCCGAAAAAAATCTTTGAGTAAAACCCTCTCCGAAAAAAAAATCCCGGGTACGGCCTTGCTCGTCCATTAAGTTCTATTTGCCTTTAAATCCCTTCTGTCACTCCCTTCCCATCCCGTTTGGGGATGACTAAACTTCTGCCAAGACTCTTCTGAGCTACCATGGCAAAGTGATGAGGGATCAAAAATATGGTTTAGTGATTAAGAGACCAAATTCACAAAAAAACCGAAGCCATGTTAATTTGACACGGCTATAAGTTATAGAACTTTTTTTATAAGGTAAGAGAGGGGTTTTTGTTACAATCCGTGCCTTGACCACAAAAGTGCTGGACCAGTGCTTTCTGTTAGTCACAAATATCAGATGGAAAGGAAAGCCGGCTGCGCTTGTCAGCTTGTGAATAATATTTTAGGTTATTGTCTGCTTTTAACTTTAGTATAGACTATGTTCACCATACTTAGATTTTTTTAATGTAACAAAAAGTGACAAATTAATATTATTTGTTACTGTATATTCAGTAGAATTGTTCATATAAGAGTTTTAAGATATATGTAATAGCATTCAGTGCAATTATTGTACAGTATTCATAGATTTTCAAGGTAGTTTAGCTTCTAAAAAATATTCGTCATGATCAAGAAACTTGTCAGTGGATGTTCAGGAAGTAAGGAATTCATAGCTAGGATTTTTGGTGCAAATTGATCACATCTTTTGGGGTTTCCCCTTTTGTTAAAGCCTGCAAATGTTCTTGCGCAACTCGGCCGTCTGAACCGAGACGTATTCCTTGCAAATAAACAGGTTCTGGTTGGAATGTACCATATACGATCATCGTTTATGTCCATCGACTGGATGTTTAGATAATTCCTTTGTATTTATTCTTTAATAGGCTATAATTGAAAAATTAATTTATAATTTTGTTAAGATAGCCTCATTCTTCATTTTCCACGTCTTATAACGGAATGATGTTAGCTTTAGTTAAATAGAAAGATAAACTTTTCTTGTCTTATTACGGAATGATTCCTTCCCTGTCCTACCAAGTTCAAGAATAATAGAAACTTGCTACATTAACAAGTTCTTATCAGTCCTTAACTTGGTTAGACAGGAAAGGAATGTTTCCATAATAAAATCACCTTAAAACAAGTGACGTAATTTAGTCAATATCCTGGGGGGGGGGCTAGTTGGAGCTACTTTTCCCAAATCAAGTGAAAAGGACTGAAAACAGAAAAATGAGCCATATAGTGCCATAAAGGTGAAGATATACTAAAGAAAAATGACCTATTTGTGTGGATGCTTGATTTATGTAGGCTTATCTTAGTTTTAACAAGATTTTTGAAGAAATTAAATTTCAGCTGAGGGGGGCAAACTGGGGTTAAACCTGCAAATATTATTGCACAACCGGGGCCTGGGGGCAGTTGCCTCCCCTACCTCAGAGCAAATTATGCCCTTGCTAAAAACTCAATCTTAAGTTTTAATAAAACTCGCCCACTCAAACTTACCCTGATAAAAGTTCCTCTTTTGTCTTGAATTATCTAAAGATAACATTCCCTAATAAAAGGTAGATAGTAAGAATGAACTGGAATGAGGCCTTCTTAATAAAAGAGTTGGCTATTACTTTCCGCTCAACCCCAAACTTTTTAGCTATAATTGGTCAAAAACATGCTTATTGCCGGGTATTTTTTGGACTGTGTATGGCTGAGTTAAATTCTAGCGGAAAACTTGAAAACTTGAAAACTTGAAACTGAAAAATCGTGTGCATTAGGTGACAGACTTAATATAGGACAGAAATGTGCCACTTGTGGTGCAAGGTTAGCCATGGGCGGCGGACCAAGGGATTCCCTGATTCATACACCAGGGTGCAGCTTCAACCTGAATAAAATTGGCTGTGTAAAAATCTATAGTTTTTGTTTTGTTTTTTCTCATAGTCTGAAACTTAAGTTTTACTATGGACAAGTGTCTCTCTTTGCTAGGGGTTTACTATCGTAGACGCCACTATGCAAATGTGAATAGATAGCAGCAGCAGGCGAACTTGCATGATTTCATTGAAACCATTTCCGATTATTTAAAGACGGCAATAATTTGGTAATAATTTTCGAGACTTCTAGCAAAGTAGGTATAATGACATTTCTTCAAATTGATGATGTTCCAACATATAATATAGAACCGGTATGGCCCCACCTAGTCAGCATTTCCCCGGGCAAAACTAACCAGTATTGCGAGGACTGAAATTCCATGATTAGCCAAACATCGTAAGCGCGTGAGGCTGCCAAAAGTTGGTTCCTCCTATGGTTTGCTACAAACAAATGCTGCTAATGAGCTTACATTCATTGTCTGTAATTTTTATTTATTTATCTTTTTTAATGAAAATGTTAATTTGGCAATAATTGTAATTAGAACACCTAAATTGCATGCTAAGTCAGTAATTTCGGGCTGCAACTGGGGCTGGTTTCTTAATTTGTAGAATCAGTTTTTAGTGAGGTCTTTTTTTCTGGATTATAATTGACGTTTAATAGTACTATTGTAGGAAACTCCAACATGTGTAGGCTTATGAAAATGATGCCAGTAAAACAATTTTGTGGGTTCAATTCAAAAGTTTCAAATCTATTTTTGTATGTTTGGTAAAACAAGAGGTCTCAAATCTAATTTTGCACTCGTCTTTTCAGATTTTTTTCTTTTTTTGAAATTTACTTTTATGTTTGGTTTGGTATCTTGTTAGGTGCAGTATTTTCTAAAATGCCAGCTCAATCAGAGCCAAAAAGGCAAGCTTTATACATTTCTGTATTTTGTATTAATGAAGTGTATTTTGTCATTCTGAATTTGCTGGCTATTTGAGTTGTAGAATTTTTGTGGTACATTAAAAAAAAATAAAGTTATATATATAAAGGTTTATTTGTAAAAGAATTCCCTCTTCTATTCTTAAATCAAAGTATTTATAAATATTAAAAATTGTGACTTGAAAAAACTCTTAATTTCAATTATTTTGAGTTTTTTTCTTTACAATGATTTAACCGAAATTTGAAAATATACTGATTCGGCATAAAATACAATAAAAAAGCAAAATAGTAGCTGAAAAATTGCATATAATTATTCGAGTAATTCCTGCAGGTGCTAATTTTACACGCTATGTTAAAATTAAAACGGTACATGGTCACACTGTAGCTGGCTGAGGTTTTATTTTAGAAGGCCTTGTATTTCCTGTCAAAATGTAACGTTTCCACGTATAACTTTAAACAATATGTCAATTTTTTTTTCTAACTCCAGTCCTCCAAAACGTTTCTGGACGTCTTCCTCATTATCCTAAACCTTTCCCGGACGAAATTTTCAGTCTCAAGAGGTTCAGGGGTGTCCGTAGGCTTTTCTTTTTCTTGGGTGGGGGGGGGGGGGTATCGAAGTCCTAAAACATACAAAATGGTAATGTTTTCGAAAACCTGATGTAATTGAAGCAATCAAAACTTTTACAATATCGGTGGGCAGAAGGGTAAGGGGTTGGAAGGCCTTCCAAGAGGGTTGGAGGGCCTCTCCTTTGCGCACAAGCTTGTAACATTTGTACTTTTTTCGGGTAAAATATACAAACACAATTGCCAAAAAATATTTTCCAGCTTACGACATTGGTCATTTTAGAAATGCGGTTCTTACCAAAGAAAGTTTTATTTTCAATAATTATTACTAATTATTATCTCTCTAATTCTTATCTTTTGAAACAGCTATATTGTGTAAAATTATAATCGCTCCTTATATCCCCAGATTCAAGAATAAAAAAAAAAAATTGGTTTCAGAGCCGACGAATCGCGGCGACGCACATCGAAGTCGTATAAAAAATTCTTGAATAGAGAAACTTTCAAAAATCATATACTTAAAAATTCTTATTTCTAAAGGCTATTAAATAACGCCCCTCCTGCCTAATTTAAAGTTTGATTATTGATTATTGGGCAAATTTGCATTATCGACGATATCCCATGTCCAATCGCTACCAGAAATGGTCGTAAATAACAACATTAAATTTATAAGGTGTTTTAGAATGTATTTATTAGTTTTAATTTAAGTACCTATAAATGTTGTTTGCGTAGCAACAATGTTCATAGTTAAATATCGAATCCGCTGTTTCTATGCGAGTGAATTACATTCAAAAGCTTATTTAAAGTAATTATTCAGTGGAACTTCCTCGCTGTTTGGATAAAAATAGAGATTTTTGTTGTTTTCTTTAAAGCAGAACTTGCAACCAAAGGAAATGTTAATGTGATTTCTTCTGGTGAACAAAACTTTCACTTTTATATTTTTTCCACGTGTTTTTTTTTTGCTATATATTCTTTAGGAGAACAATCGAGTAAGAATTTTGAAGTACGAAGGATATTAAAACAAATAAAAATATTTCCCCCTTCTGCCTTCAACCCGTCTTAGGTCTATTCACACCAAATTACGACGATTTCTAAGACTTGTCTTTTGGTTATTTCAAAACTATGAAGTTATTAGGGCAATGTCAGATTTTCGTCAGTATTACCACGTTGAACCGTAAAAATAAACAGGCGAAACTAGCTAGTGAAATTTGTCAACGGTTTTCGTCCAAAAAAATTCAAACATAAACGATCTGTTGGTTCGCAAAGACAAATAAACTGAAAGGAAAACTGAACCTTCTCCTGAAGAAGGTTTAGCTGGAGAAGTTCTTCAGCTATGTTTTGCTATATATTTTAGCTTATTCTTTCCTGATTTTTCACCCATATTGCTTTTTTTAAGTTTAGTGACCGCAAAACTGCATATGGAGGTCTCTCATCTAAAAATTTAATTCCAAATATTTTCTAGTTTAAGATATACTTGGCTGTGTAAGTTTCCTTGTTACAAATTTTAAGAATCAGAAGTAATTTTCAGTGTTCTTTGTACCTTAATGACAAAAAGATATTTTAAGTGTTTTAGTGATAATGTCTTACCTAGAGGTCTTACGCTACAATAGTCCTTTTACAGACGAGAAGTTTATTTTTCTGTTTTTTTTTGCCTTCCAAAAGAGGCTTAGTGAAACTCTACACCCTAGATTGATCTTCACTACACGCTCCTAAATAACTTATGGGGTTCTCAAAGTAAACCATTTTAATCGAGTCTCAACCACTCGATAATAAAAAAAAGTTTCATAAAACTAATCTTTAATAGAAATGGAAATTAAGCAGTGTTTCCACTTTTCTTTTCAAACAATCTGTAAGACCTTGGCAGTTTTCGCTATAAAGGTGGTAGATGGTTCTTACCCGGGGGGGCAGTCTTCCTATTTTTACCAAAAATAGTTCCGGAATCTTCTTTTTTGTCGGCGGATAAATTAAGAATTAGGTTGATATCTCGAAAAATCAGTGGAAACACTGACTTATAGTTTGAGTATTAGGTCCTGATGGGTGTCGTTTTCAGTAACAGGACTTCAGAAATGAATTTCTACTTTGGCAGAAAATTTGGTTCGGATTTGCCGGATCAGAATTCAAACGTTTGTTTATCCATGCGGAACATTCTATTTGCAATAGTTAAGAAGATTCCTGTATATGTACTTATAAACATATACCATTTGCATTGCTTTTTTATATTCAAATAGTTTTTTTTCGAGAAGACCAGAGAAGACCATGACATTGCTTGGCGAAACTTACCGTCTCCGGTCGAAACTTAAAATCTGCGTCCAGCCACCTCTACATGCCAGTGATTTTCTTATTTTTACTTTGACTTTTCGGCGGATAAGTTTTTAGTCATTTATCAGGCAAGGAAAAAAAACAACATATTTTTAGATCTTGATTTGTTTATTTTTTCCCCATCTATTTATTCTTTCCCTAGTTTGAAAATTAGCTTGCTCAAGTCTTCATGCGCCAATAAATTTTCAAGGCTGAAATTATTGAAAAAAAATGTAGCAATCACTCACCCTTAATTCCCCTAATTAAAGTATATTCTTCTGAATCATGCGGTTGATATGCTGTTTAAAATGTACTTGCTTTACTATAGGCAGAAAAAATCAAGAGTTCAGCGACTTTAAAATATCGCCCGCATTTGAGGGTATTCTGCATCCGCTTAATTATTTGATGATGGATGTATTAAAAAAATAATTGATGCTATTATTAAATCGACTAATTATTAAAGATTGAAGTATTGTTTCCTCATTATTACCAAGGTGTGTTTTGTTCAATTCTAAAAGGAAGTCATTGTTAATAGTGACCATATACAAAAAGCGCAAGAGTTTGTTTTCCTAGATATTGATAGTTTGTAGTGATGACATCAATCATTTATTATAAGGAAAATATTTTAATACTAAGACGTATCTGACACGTAATTTATGTTTTTCCTTAGGGAAAGGGGGAATCAACTGCTAAAGATTTTCTCGGACAAGACTAAAGAAAGTATGTATTTGCATCTCGTTATCTGGAGATGTTTTCATTATATTTTATACATTTTTAAACATTATAAAGAGATGCATATTCATATTGACCTTCCCTAAAGGCGACACTGAATGTAAAAGTAATTGGCAAATTTGGGGTTCTTGCTTATTTACAAGATAATTTTTCTTCTTTTTTTTCTAAAGTATGGAAACAGAACACGACTATTTACTTATTATTTATATGTTCGAATCCTCCCTTTTGGAAGAAGGCTGTCGCTATTTAATATCGTCTTATGCTGATTTTGTATGAATTTTGAAACATTTTATTTTTTACAGTGACTGCTTCAGGTAGGCTTTTTTGGAGAGGGTTGGAGGGGGGAAATAATAAAAAAACTAGTTTTATTTGATAAAATATAAACTCGTTCCGAGACAACACTGGCTTTTGTCTTTTCGTTTTTTTTTCATTGGTTGAAAACTACTTTTATTTTGGTTCTTAATCATTTTCTTTTTCATTTTGTTCGTTTTTTATCGAACTTCTGATAATTCCAATAAAAGATTCCGAGAAATTCGAGGAAGTTTAGGATTTTGGGACGGGCTAAGGCCCTCGCCCTGCGTACGCCCCTGATCAGATATATCTTACGCCAGGGGTTGTACATTGCCGTTATAAAGTTTAAACAATTTTTTGCCGCGAAATTATCATATAAGCCTGATACACAATAGAAGCGTAATTTTATTTATGCTCCAACATAATTATGAGTAGTATTTATTGTGAGAAAACAAAATACAAAATTGATATTCAGTACCATTGACAGGATTGGACTTATGCCTCGTAATATAGAGTCACAAAAGAATTCTATTCCTATTATTGTAAAAAAGAAAAGGAGTGATAATTTCTTTTCTCTCTAATAAGTCAAGACAGCTTCACTTACCTAGATAGCATTATTAGTAAAAAAACAAACAAAAAAAAAAAAAATCTGGCTGCCGTGAAGATGTTAAAGGTAGAATAGCCAAGGGTGTTTGTTTCACAGTAGAAAAAGTTTAGAAAAATAGGAAAGATCGTCCCCGAAGGTTGTTCCCGGATGGGATGGGAAGAAGTCGCAAGGAAAGATTGAAGGGAAATTGGAACTTCTTGGGAGGGTATAAAGACGTAGGCTTTGAATAGTTTGGGATGGAGGAGGAGCGTGTGCAGCTCTGTTGGCCCCAGGCTGCAGTGAGTTGATGCTGTTGAACAGTTGACGACTAGCAAGTGGATCCACCAATCAGTCATTAACTGGTATACTTAACTTCCAAGAAAAAGAGAATACGTAAATCAGAATCAGACTATGAATATCAAAGTTAGTGTTAAAACCATGATTAGATATAGGAAGTCAAAATGTACAAAATATATCGAAAAAATTATGCCTAAATCTTAAAGTAGGTAGATACGTGATTTTGACATTTTTTCGATTTGATGTGCCTTATTTCATCGATATTTTTATTTTAATTTATCGAGATATTTGATTTGTAATAACGTCAGACTATGATTAGTGATTTTAATCCATTTTCTAGGCTCCAACAGATCTGAACAAAGGATACTGGAAGAAATCCGATGCCGTCTACACTCCAGAAGAAAAAGGGATAGTCGGGTTGACTTTCAGTCCCTCTGGTGACAATCTCTATGATCCATGCATGCACAAGGATCAGAATCTTTTGTCTGATGAGTTGGCTCATCAGTGCTCTCAATCTTCTCGAAAGGATAACCGAAAAAAAGAAACGGCTGATGCTTCACCTGTACCTGGCCATAACTTTAGACTCAATAGATCAGAGGAGAATCTTTTCCGTCCTAGCAGTACTCCATCTCTAGATCAGGTACGAACAAATAAACTTGTTATATCTGGTTTAAAAGTACTACAATCAGACCGATTCTTTCAAATTGTTATTAACCTTGTTTTCTCGCTAGTAAAGTAACAAGTAAGATTTAAAAAATAATTTAAATTTCTTTGGATTCACTAAGTCCCGTTCATCTCATTTCGAAAAAAATAGTTTAAGCATTTGAAAACCGGTTTTCCACCAAAGGAGACCTTGCTGGCTCACAAGATTAAGAAAATCTTGTGAGCCATTGTTAATTGTTTTACGGAGACAAAGAAACTGTAGGATAGTCTAGAGAAACTAATACATTTCTATTTTTTTTTTAGGGGAGGGGGGAGGGGGGCTCAAGGCTGTTTTTCTGCTGACATGCCAGGATATACCATTTTGTTATCAATTTTATTTTAGTGTTAGGTATATTAATTCAAAACTTCCAAGGAAATAAAAGGCTTCCATATATAAGGCTTTCAACAAGACAGGGAATTGTTCAAAAAGGCGTGGCTTAAAATGAGGCTCCCCAGGCGGAATTTAGATGGGTCTCTGGCAGAAGGTGGGAGGAAGGGAATATTTTGGGGTGATTTTAAAGTTTCTATAATTAACTAGTATGGCTCATATATAAAGAAGATTTTTAGCCAAAATCTTGTTGGGAAAGTCTGGTGGAAGGTGCCGAAAGGTCGCCCACTGCACCACCTGGCGTGCATCTCTGAGCGCCACGTGCACTACACAATTCCACCACAGGTGGCCGCTTGGCACGCGCCACATGATGTGCTTGATTTCTGAAAGTTGGCTGGCCCCTCGGTGGTGGGAGATTGTACCATAAAACTCAGAGGGTTGTTGTCCTGGAAAAATGGGAGAAAGCTCTAGTTTTAAGAAGATATATTCGAAATACTCCAGGTTCCATTTTTCGCTTTTGACCTCCCCCAAATGAAATACCAAGATTTGACAAATTTTTCCGCGTTTTGCGAGCATTGTCTATTTTTGTATTGGTTTAGAATTTCCAGAATTTTGTGGGTGTTTACTTTCGACTATAGGAAATGGTCATTGGCAGATTTTAGTGAAAACATATCCGAAACTCCTAAAAATATTAGCTGTTTTCTGCTCGCTCTAATCTTTACTTAATTTCTGTTGAAAATTTTCTTCCATTTCAAATGAGGGATATTTATTAAATAGTAAGCCTTAAGTTATTGTATTCAGTTTTGAAACTTTGGAAATTTTTTTTTTGTTAAGCTTATTATTTCTTAATTATTCATGATGTCAAAAAATATGATTGGTTTAATTATGGGTTTCTCCCTGGACTTATAAAAATTGCCTATTCATGCAAAATTATAGACTCCAGAATGGAGTCGTGTTATTATCGTTTGCAAACTTTTGATTCTCTTTGTAATCTATCATGTGATTTCTGCACTTTCATTGTCATGAATTTTTTTTCAGGGGAAAACTCATTATTCTAGGTTCAGTAAACTTTAGATTTAATCAAATTTCGAATAACATAAAATGACTGTTCTTCAAAAATGCGCTGATTCAGAGTGACCAGATCTATACCGCTACGTCCTCTGTAGTTTTTTTTTTAATCATTTCATTTCTAGAATTTTATCAAAAGTGATTATATTTTAGTTTTCGGTTCAGGAAATGCCTGATGGAGCAAATTACAATAAAACACAATTTTCAAGGGCCATCCACAAGCAAGGAATACACTCTAATCATGGAAGAGAGAGAGAGAGAGAGAGAGAGAGAGAGAGAGAGAGAGAGAGAG
>JAQQPU010001249.1:0-18390 GCA_029168905.1 Artemia sp. Kazakhstan ARC1039 | reverse complement strand
CCTAACGCAAGTTTATCGGATCAACCTATTTTGCACCCCCCCCCCCTCTAAATGTTTCTTCGAATCAACCTATTTTGCCCCTCCCCCCCCCCTAAAAAAAGATCCTGGATCCACCCCTGGTCCTCCTTCTAGGAAAGTTTTGAAAAATATATTAAAATGTTAAGGATTTGGATACGTGTATCTAAATTGCTTTTCTTGAGCATTCTAAAAAAAATTAAAACTAAAAAAAAAAAAAATTGCAATGGCTTAAAAGGAAAGAAAAATGCATACCAAAACAAACACATGTCAGTTTTTTGTGATAATGTCTTGTAACTAAGGCAGTGTCAGGGTCGAAATGAATCATGACGTCTGCGTGCTACTTCCAAGCCGCTCCAGTCGAATGCTGTTACGATCAGCATATCTATCCTCCTTTGACGTTTAGCAGTTGAACCACCCTGCATAGAAATATTTTTGATTAAATTTTATCTGAAATATTATTCACCTTCAATTTAATTTTTCTCTGTGTGAAAATGGGTGGAACTTTAAAGCAGAACGGCCGAAATGACCACGATCCCCAGCCAACCATAAATTTTATACCTTGTTAATCGGTAATTTATACTATTGACTGAAAGTATATTCTAGTTTTCAATGGTAAAACTTACCTTTAAATATTACTGTCAAATCGCAAAAGTCAGAATATCATGAATGGTCTACACTTGTAGGCAGGGTTTTCAAGAGAAATTCTCGGTACCGTTACAAGTTTGTGGTTCCAGTTCCGCATAAAGAATTACGTCTCTCGTTTAGAGAAAAATCATAATTATGCAAGACCTAATATGTATCTTCAATGGCTTGCAGTGAAAAGGAAAAAAAGAAAAATATTTGGACAATACGTCAGGTCCTATTCGATATCTGGCCCGTCCAAATCCTGAGACACCATTCTCTGTCCGGTGTCTCCAGTCGCGTTTATGTTTTCCACAGGTTGTTTTGTATTTTTAAGAGTTTTTCTACCTTAAATAAATTACGGCCTTCAATTCAGTATATATCTGTTAACTCACGTACATACGCAAGAACCTATTTGAGGGGGAGAGGCGTGGCTTTGAACAAAAACTGTAAATTGATGTATTAATATAGTAAGTATAAGAAAATGCATGAACAATTGAAAAAATTCAAGGCTTATTTGGGAGGGGGAAGGGTAGGCTGAAGGCCTCCGCCTCGCTTATGTGACTGAACGAACCCCTAACGTTTCTTGAAGATTGTCCTGCTCTCTAAGACTTGGTTATACATGCATGAAAAGAACATAGTTTATGGGATTCGTTGCCCTTAAAGCCAAAGAGATCTGGGCAATCCAAACTTTTTTACTAAGGTTATTGGAACTGTATTATGGAACAAACATTTATGCGCATAAGACCAGGCGCATAATCAGAAGCTCATTTTGCGGTCTTTTCGTTGGGAAAGGAGTAAACTAAAAAATGGTAGAAAGGATATATATTGTATGACAAAAAAAAAATCCAAAAAAGTGAAGAAGAAAACGGGAATGGAGTTCTGAAGACCACCGCCCCCTCTCCTACTTCCATGCTATGGTCTAGATAGGACTATTCTTTGTGCTCTTCAATCAAATCTCTTTTTTTTTCAGAGATCTCAGTCTGATAATAGCAGTGCAGCCTCGACACCAGTTCAGAAAACAAAGAAGAACAACAGATCACCATATAGATTTTCATTACCATCGGCTCACAGAAGTTCAGCTCTAATTAGAAAAAATGTGATGCAAACTTTTAGGAATATTGGGTGAGCATTTTTATGATTTTCACCCGAAGGATACATGAAAGGACTTTTGGAGGTGTTAGGAAGGATTTCTGGGAGTGGTTTTTATGAAATTCTATATAATTACTGATTATGGTATTATATAGTGTTGTATTTCCGCAGCACTGTAATAGCTGATTCTAAATGGATGCAAGAGGGTTTTGTAAAATTTGAAGGGGTCCAATCCTAAAAGTGGTTGAAGACCCTTGGCTCAGGTCGCCAAAGCCTGATTTGGGGAAGGAAAACTAGAAAAAAGGGCTAAATACTTGAACAATATGAAATAATAAATCAATAAGTAAGTAGTTTATTAATAAATATTAAATTACATAAGAACCAATATTTTTAATATCCCAGTAATTATCCTGGAAATTAGGTCCAGGATAATTTTTAAACACAACTGAAGATTAAATTAATTAATCTCATCCACGTAAAAAGGAAGACCAAGGAGAAGAACAAGTGAAAAAGAAGAAAATAGAGTGACATAGGAACAAAAAGAAGAGTAAATGAAAAAGAATAATGTAATAAGTACTATTATTTTACATTGAAAAAACATTATAATAAGAAATGTGGTGAAAAAACTGGAGCCCGGATAACAAACAATGCAAGATAACACATAGAGGGAAAAGATAAGTAAACGACTGTGACTGCTGAAATGCTGAAAGCGGTTCCTTTTCATAGAAGAAACTAATTAAAGTTGTATATTACAAAGGTACTTGTATGAGATACCCCTACCTAATATTCTTTTAATATACCGCGCCTGCAGGAGTAGCCTGTCTATTGCTGCAGCTGTCCCAAGCTAGGATAAAGCGGGATGGCTAATGCAGGAAAGACAAAAACCATGGCAACATCCAATCCCTCCCTACATATTACATGTGCTGGTGAGGAAATTGAACTATTGAGTTTAAGTATTTGGGCAGCATCACAGAAAATACTGGATCTACCACAAAAGAAGTCATAACTAGAATAGGACAAGCTAACCCAGCCTTCAATCAACTGAAAAGAATCTGGAAATCCAGGAATTATTCAAATCGCCTGAAGCTGCGCTTACTCAACAGTAACGTTTTACCAGTCCTCCTGTATGCCGCTGAGACTTGGCACTTAAACATTCAACAAGAGAAGAAGATTCTTGCTTTTGAGAACAATTGCCTCAGGAGGATTCTGAATATACATTGGTCGGAAAGGGTCTCAAACGATACCATTCGGGTAATCACCAATCAACCACTAATAACCGCCACCATCAGATCCCGTAGATAGACGTATCTCGGACACGTTTTAAGAATGGAAAACAATCGAATCCTGAAGTCTACACTTGAGTGGTAGCCAGTTGGAAGCCGGAAGCAAGGGAGACCTCGAAACACATTGAGGCGAACCTACAACAGTGACCTATACCGCCTGAATGCCTCTGTCCAACCAGATTGGGAAGATGTATACGTAGCAGCTAATCTCAGACCCGATTGGCGAATATTCACTGATGCCCTTGGCGCCCCTGGCGGCGCAGGAGGATCTAAGGTCTAAGGTAAGGTAATGTTTCTCTGATCCTCAATCCTAATGAAGTATACCCAAGAATGATAAAAATTTAATACTTTAGAAAAAAAATTAGGCTATATATTTGTACACTAGGGGAGGGGGGGGGGGGGGTAAAGTGTACGGGGTCTGCATTCCAAATGTCTATTATTAGACATTTTGAATTACATGCCTAATATTATATAGTAAGAATTGTTTTCTAACTTCACAGTGTCCAAATACGTTACGCCCTAGTGTGCAAATATATAGCCCAAATTATATATTTTCCATCTATTTTGTCACTTCTCTTTGTCTTGTCTCACGCTAAGCTGAAAGAAACTAACGAAAAAAACTGGTTCTATAATGCGTCAGTGAATGAACAACTTGAGCGATAGGGGCTATATCATACAAGTACCATTACAAACAATATACTTTACAAATGCATTTATTTGCAATACCTTTCTGCAATAAAACTTAGATGTACACAATTTGTGCACAATCATGTCGTACACATACACGTAACACAGAAAGATTGCCATACACAATCATGAATAAGCGTTAAATTTAATGGTGGAAACAATTGCTTTTTATATTTGTTTTAGAAATTCAACTTTTGAGGTCGAAAATTGCTTCAAACTAATATCCGGCAACTATTAGTGCATTTTCCAGTATCCAAATATCCAAGACAATTTCTTTCTAGTGTATTTCTCTTCGTGTTTTTATTACCTGCAGTGGAAGCTATTCTTTTCTGTTTGGCCATTGGTAACGATCCCACTTACCTCAAAGTTGCTGTTGTCAATGATGAATTCCCGAATGCAACGCAAGGGATGGACTGCCATTTTTTTGATGACTGTACCTATGAGTATTACAGTTGCCGGTTCCTACGACACATAGACAACCAAACGATCGTAAAGGTATGAAATTGTAATTTATAAATTATAATTAATTGTAATTATTATAATTATTAAATTAATTAATTAAATTAAATATTAAAATAAATTATAAATTATAATATAATTATAAAGGTATAAAGGTATGTTACTTTGACTTAAATTATCTTTAATTGAAATAAATATTTTGTTTTGATATCAAGCTAGTTGCGAAAAATTTGGCCGTTTCTGTCAAATTTTAAAGGCTTAAAAAGGGGCCATAGATTATATTGATTCAATCTAGACAAGGGTGTAAAGAATCTGTCTTTTTTTGTAATTTTTCGTGAAAATTTGTTATCATAATTCTTGAAAGTCTAACGAAACTGTAATAAATACTTGGACTTCGATTTGTTTGTAAGGAAACCTAAAAAAAAGAAAGAATCAAAATAAGGTTTAAGATGACAATTAAGTAACATCAAAAACTAGAATTCTATTTATGCTCTGTACGTCAATTCGCTTTAAAAAAGCTTTTAAAAACTTTATTTTTTGATCAGTTTTTTTAGTTATTTGTTTCTTTCTTGAGGATTTAGGCAATCAGAGGTTGAATTTAAGATTTTAGCAACAAAGCACAATCGACATGTCAAAATAGGTGTAATACCAAAAAGTGACTTAAGTGGGTATTCTTTTATCTACTTAAGAATAATTTTTAAGTCGGGCAAAAACGCAACTAATAAAATTCTGGTAGCTTTTTGATTTTCTATAGATTTTATTTTGTTTTTAGTAGACGGATAGGTTAATAGGTACTGATTATTTCTCTTTCTAGTCTTTTTTATTCCTCACCAGTCATCATCATCTTGTTTACAGTAGAACTCAAGCCGAGCCCAGAGTGAAAATGTTGAAGTAACTTCTGCATTTTATTTATGATTCTTAAGAACGTTTGCTAAAAACATTTTTTGTTCCTACGCTTTTGCTTCTCATTCTAAAGGAAAAAAAATGAATACCTTCAAAAGTTGGATCGTTGTGTTGAAAAAGGTCTGTTTATGAGATAAGTCATTTGTGCCAACTTTTGGGAGCGGATGTGGGAAAAACCGTCCCCAATAATTTTCTTGGGGATCAGCCCTCCCCCCTCCAACCCTGAAAAAAAATGAAAGTGCTTTACTAAATCCGTAAAAAATAGAGTTTTTGGTTAAGTTCAAAATTTGAGCTCCAATACCCTCTGGAAAAAATAAACTGCTCCCTCGACAGATGGATCCCTTCAACATTCTGCTCCAGGACCAAATATTTCTTATTTTTGCGATTTTTGTTTCTATGGCTATTGTGTAGTGAGTGAGATCAGGATCAGCGCAACATGTTTATGTCGCAAATACGCCGATATACATTTCGACATATTTCGTTCTGAAAGAGTAATAATGCATTGAGATGATTCAGCTATAACTTAGTCACGAAATTAAGATAGATTAAGTGCAAAATGATTTATTTGAAAGTAGTACTACCAGAGCTTATGCGCACATTGGGACCATTGATCCGTGCCAAATTGGACGGGTTTTCAGCATGGTGGATTTTCACCTATGATGTTGTAATATTCTTTGCTGTTCTAGAAGAAGTTTCATTATTATTTACCAATGATCGTTCCTCTCTCGTTTTTCTGTATCCAAAAGCCCAAGAGGCATATGTGTTAAAAGTTCGTTAGACTATTTTTATGACCATTTACTCAGTGAAAATATTTCTTTTCTGAATATTTAATGTTTAAAGACAAAAATGAGGTTTATGACAGAAGCTGAAAATTTGCATCAGATCTTCTACTTCTGGACGTTTTCTGGACGATCTTCTACTTCTGGACGTTTTCTGGACGATCTTCTACTTCTGGACGTTTTTTTTTTCGGTTTCCACTAATTATTTTATCAATTCCGTAGTAATAGTATCTTAATGATTATGAGTGTGTAAATAAATACTGCCTTTCCACATTTTTTAATTATGTCATTTAAACTATGTTTCTCCCTTATTGGTCTTTATTTTTGTTTTCTTAAAGTTTTTGTTAGTACTACCACCCTTTCGTTTCTTATTGATGATGCAAAACTAGTTGGGGTGCTCCCTGGCAGAAATATTTATCTAAGATAAATGTCATACTCTATAAAATAAGCTTAATAAATTAAGTAATACTAGTGATATCACTGAAGTCTTTATTTTATGAAAGGTGTTCTGTCTTGGCAAGACCAGAGAAATATTTTTGTAACTGGGGGGGAGGGGTACAAACAGTAAAAAGCTAGAAGTCATAACTTTAAGCGCAGTTCCTAATTAGGGCGGCTCGATTACCAATTATTCTGTTGTTTTTACCTGGTAGGGGGGGGGGAGGGTGAAACGGGCACAGTAAAAGCTATATCGTAATGCTTATGCTAACATATTCAAAGGTTATCAGCCCTTTCTTTATATTCAAAGGAAACGATACATATATGTATGATCCTGCGAACTGATCATGCGAGCCTAGAATAATAACCGAATAGCCTGCTGTAAGGTTAAGAGACCCTTTGTAATTTAAATACAGTTTCGCTGAAAACACGTTCGCTGAATAGCCCTGCCCCTTATCATGCTAAAGTCATTTTGTCATATAGTAGCTGTTTAGCATGATATTCTTTCCAGATTCCGTATCCGACCGTTGAACTTGCTCAGGAAGCTGCCAAAAAAGGTGATGTTTGGGCTGTAATTCATATGCCTCAAAACTTTACTGATGAAATAATGGTGAGAAACTCTCAAGGCTCAGATAGTGACATGGAAACTATTATTGGCAGTCAAATATCTGTTAACATGGACTGGACAAGTAAGTGCGTTCTTGTAACTTGTAATAAATATTATTGATACAGAAAGCTAAATCTTATTTTAGATTCGTCTAAATTTATTTCACTTTTTAGTTGTAAATCATTTCTGTCCCAATCAATTTTGGACTTAATCCTCTTTTACGTTCCCGTCTATTTGCTTATTTTATTATTTTCAAAAATATTGTCACATCGGAGTGCTACCATTTCGACTAACCGTCACAAGCACTAAACGTCATAACATCCGTCAGAACCACTAACCGTCATAACATCGACAAAAAATGTTTTAGGTTATATAATAGTAAAAAGTATATTTAGAAACAAATTTTGGCTATATATTTGCACATCAGGGGGTGGGGGTAAAGCATCGCATATATTAAATACGTAACCTAACCTAGGTACCTCCCCCCCCCTAAACCCCAAAATACTAAATTTTTAAAATTTTAGATGTTATGACGGTTAGTGGTCCTGACGGTTAGATGTTATGACGCCTTTCCGTCTCAATCTACTCTTTATGTTTAGTGTAGAAAATTAATGGCATGTAAAAAAAAGTTCCAACCTTTAGAGTTTAGTACGGCCTCACGACTTTAAAATGCATTTTTTCATTCTTCGGTCTTAAAATTCTGCAGAAACAGTTCTGATCAAACACATTGCATATTTATGTCTATTGCTATCAAATCTTGGGCGTTGATAGATAGGAGAAGAGGCAAACCAGGTTTTTCAACTTTTTGGAGAAAACTATGGGAAGGGGATACCTTTTCAAATATTTGCCAACCCTTTATAGATTTTTTTTTTGCAAGCCAGAGAATGTATTTCATATCAGTAATTGGTTCACAGTGCCAGCAATAAGATCCATAGCGCCAGTAATATGAACGGTATGGCCCTAGTCTTAAGGCTCACTTTTTCCACCGAATGAAATGGCTGAGACTCATTTTAAGGAAATCAGAGATAGTGCTCAAAGGATTATTTCTGCTGGGGTACCGTGATAATTAATTGCGTAATGAAATTTTTAAACAAAAATTTTTGCCTACATTCCTATATAGAGTCTCGTTTTTTTTTTTACAATTACCATCAAAATTTGTTAACAAGATTCCATTGTTTACACTCGTTTGCCATGTTGAGCTTCTGGCTTTTTTTAAGTTATACTGGGGAAACTTCAAGAAAAGACGACCTTTTCACCAAATATTTCTTAGAGGCTATATGCATTTTTTTTTTCTCAATGCTGAACAATCGAAGAGCCCCTTATAATTTATTTCTTAAATGTTGAAATATAATTTTTTGGGTTTTCTTGAATATATCTGTGGTTTAACTGAAAATTCTAATAGGCTGCTACTCTGGCTCACTATATTTAAGTAGTGATGGTAGCAAACTAATTGTAATATTAACATGATTTTTGTGTGTGAATTAAGCTGCAACGCTACTTCTGAGTTTGAAAGGTTCCAAAAGAGAATGAAAGCGAGCAGAGAAAAAAAGGTCTTGTAATCTTGGCTCCGCGTGGCACTTCTTCCTGAATTTTCTTCATAGGGGTCATTTGTGTCATCAAATTTCAAAATTAGATCTTTAGAGGATAAAATATGAACCCAAAATATCTCATATCCAATATTTCGAGTATTTAGGATTTCTGTATAAGCTTAGTAAAAATTAGGTACCCATCAAAACTATCAGATAATCTTTTGTAATATAAAACATTTTGTGAATTTATTTTAAAAATAGTTTGTGATTCCCCAACATTTGTGGCTGTTACTATAAATAGCCACAAGGAAGTATTGTTGTTGCTAACAGAAATAAATCAACAGTGTCGACCTTGCTTACAAGACCTTAGTTGCGGAAAATACAGAGTCTTACCATTGAAAATGAATAAATAGAAAAATAATTGACAACTTCAAGACCTTTTTTATAATAAGATTCCAAAAATCCCCAAGTCACATATCATCACTTGAAATCGTAACAGCTGTCGACTTAGTAGTCTGCCAAAATGGCATGTTTCTCAGGAGGATCGTTCAATTTTTTTTGTTTTGACTTTTTTTTCTTTAAGTTAGTGCGTGTTTGGTCCCTTTTATTCATTTTCAAGCTGAGACAGAGACAAGGGGAGAGAGAGAGAATGAGAGGACAGAGACGAAGTGAGATAGAGATAGATAATGAGGAGGGGGAGGGTGCAGTTTTATAATAAAAAAATAATTATCAGTTGTGTATTATAAAATTTTTGAGAACTTAATTTTGATATTACTTTGAAATTTGACTTCTACTTGTTCTACTTGTTACCTTATAAGTTCCTTTTTTCATTTTTAGATATTAACTTAATTTGCAATTTTATTTTGGCAACTTAATGTATCGGTACCTGTAATTTCGAGCAATTTAAATCCGGTGAAGCAGAAATTGTTTTCCTTTTTTTCAACATGTAGCAGATACTTCACGGTTGGTTTTTGATGCTTTTCGGTATATGAACATGCCAAACGACTTTCGATCCACTAATTTCGTATTGCGCAATCCCAAAATGACTACTAGTTCTATAATTCTGAAAATATAAAAACCCAAACTTTCTTTTAAATAAATCAACAGTTCATGAGATAAATATGCTTGTCAGTTGTTTGATTCAATTCATCAATTTTGATTAGAAGCTAGTGAGTCTGTTCTCCTGATCTAAAAATATTGCTTTTGCAGGTCTGTCCTTTCCTGTCCGTTTTTCGGTCTGTCCATCTTTCCTGTCTACCCTTCCATTTTTGAAACGTCGCTATGATTCTTCTAGAAATTATTCTGATTGAGGGTAAACGGGACGTCGCCAGGCGAAAAGCATCAAACACATAAAACTAAGACGAACATTGTTGCCAACCTTATACTTAAGCAAATATTTTTTATGCTCATACAAATGATTTTTATTATTACCCCCCCCCTCCTTCTCCTTCTCCTTGAGATAAAATCAAACGTATGGGTCTGCACAGCAGTTCTGATTGGCTGAGAGTAATGGTGCATGACCGAGTACGTATAAGAACGGGGTTTTACCGTCTAGACCGAATAAAGTTTGAATAATTTTTCTGATCTTCATGAAACATGATTAACAGCTGATTAACATGAAACAAACCCTATTCTCTCTTGTTGGTAGGGTGCTAATCAATCAGTTAATTAACGCTCTATTTTAGATCAGCAAATCTCTTTGATTATTCAAAGACGTTTGATGGATGCATTTGAAGACTTCCAGAAAGATATCCTCACCACATGTGAGCTTGAAGAAGCTGCTGGAACACTTCCTCTACAGGTTAGAATTTTTCTGCTTTTTTATATTAATTATAATGATTGTAATTCGTAAATTTCACTAAAACAGGGTATTGAAAACAGAAAAAAATCTGGCTTATTTCAATATTCTGCAAAACTTGTATAATTCAATGTGCTGTGTGTAGCAAGGCAATAAACGGTTTTAGTTGGAAATGATTATAACATGTGATTGTGATATAACATTCTTGTGATATGATATCATCAAAGATGTATCTGCCTATTGCTATGATAAAGCTAGTTAAGGTTCACATTTTAATCTATCACTAGTGAAGCGAAAAAATAGAGAGGCTAGATTATTTTCAACAAAAATTATCAAACAAATACGATACACCCCCCCCCTCCCCACAAAGGCTCCATGTCTTGTAGAATCTCCTCGACACCCTGAATGGCTCATATACACTACTGCTAGATTATTATTGCTTTATTTGTATGCTATTACCAATCCTTAGATGAGTGGTTAGCACGCTAGACTTGAAATCCTTTATACGCGAGGACAGAGGTTCGAGTCCCAGTGTCGCTGGCTATTTGGTTTAGAACCGGGGTCAGAGGTGAGACAGTAAGCTCAGCCAGTGTCGACCCAGCTCTAAATGATTACCTGAAGAAATCTGGAGAAGGTAAACAGAAAGGGTATGCGAAAGCACAGGATGGCTGGCCACCAACCATGAAACGGAGATCAGTCCTGCGGTAGGGATTGTAAAGTCCAATGCCGTATTATTTACCTTTTTTACCTTTATTGTTTGTTCTCATGGTGAAAACAAGTGAAATTTTTTTTTTAATCAGAGTTTGCAAGTCAGAAAGCCATTATAATTGACATGGCCAACTCAAATGTTTTCGTCATTCTATGGAGAAGGGACGTAGGATGCGTAGCAGATTTAATAAAAAAAAATATACACCTACTAGTATTTGACCTGTGCATAGTCTAGCCAAGTTTCCCGAACTGTCCAATTTTTTGGAAATATGAATCTTCAGGAATTTTGGACTTAAGGAATTTAGAAAGCAATTAAAGTACTTGTTTTAAGGGCCAACTGAATAATGATTTTATTTTTGTTGAAGAATTTTATTTAAGAGTTTATAAGAAATAAAGAAGGAACAATTCTCTTCCCCTCGAAGTTTCTATTTAACCTGGAAATCAGATTTAGTATTAAATGTCCCCTGGGCCATTTAATATGCAAGCTGTTCAATTGTTACCATGTGCATATTTGTTCTAACAATAACCGGTATATAGATAAGATATTAAGCTATAAACTCTAGAACCGTAAGGTAATATTCCTTTATAAGAACAGTTCAAAGACCCCCTGGGAAATTTTAAGAAAATTCACAAAATTTCTAATGTTTGATTGTAAGAACGAAAATTTTTCGAAATATTGTACTTTTTATTAATTCTAAAAAAAAATTATCAGAAGTTATTGGCTCCAACCTAAGCGATAATCATACAATTTTGCAGCATTCCAATTTGAAATTCCTGTTTAAATATAATTTCCTTTCTTTTTCCAGTTTGTCAACCCAATATATGGAGAACCCAACCCAAGTTTTATGCACTTCATGGCACCTGGTGTTATCTTGACGTAAGTTTATTTTCTTTCTTCAATGTCAACCTAAATTAAAATAAAACTTACTAATTTCAAATCAATGAACTAACCTTAAAAAAATTAAAAAAACTATTAGGACTGAGTTAGCTTTTTGCTTATCTCAGAATTTGCTTTAGCAAAAAAAGCTGTATCAACTCAACAAGAGTAATCAAGGGATTGGTTTTATGATTTTTTAAAGTTTCTGTAAAGGAAGATAATAAAATGTAAACTTTTTGCTCTTTTATTATTATTATTATTATTTGTTTTTAACCCACACTGTACCGAGGTACAATACGTGGAGTATCACGAGGAAAGTTTGCCAAAGAAATTTTATCTCTTTTATTTACAAAGAATATGAAAATTTTACAGAGTTTGGTAATTATAAACTGTAACCAGGAACAAAAACCGTTTAGACCAATTTCTTTCTAGCATCTCTTATTCGATGGTGTCCATGTGGTATAACTAAACTTTGGCTCTATCAAATCTCTCTGTTTATTAATTAAAACTTAGATGTGTACCATCAATTGTGTTGGTATAATTTGTTAGAATGTCTTAAGTACATTTAGCTTTTGTTTTTTACATTTAAAGATATTGTATTAGTTAATGCATTTCAAAATTTCTCTCAATTATTTCTATAAATTCTATAAACGTTGGCCGTTCCGGGATACATTATAATAACAATACTTTATTTATAACCTCTTTACAGACATAAAATGCTGATAGAGGAATAAATAAAGGAAAAGGAAAAAAATACACACAGACACACTAACAAAATACAACATAGGATATAAAAAAGATGCAATGAAACCACCTCTGGTGAATAACAATACTATAACAATAACAATACAATACTATATGATGCAATTAAGAGGAAAATCAACAATACATTCTCTACGCTTTTCAAACCTTAACGCAAGCTCTTCCATTTTCAACGTAATATCAGAAACTCTGTATTATTTAACAATATAAGTATTCCTGATCCATAAGGGAAGGACAAGAAAGGGAAGGACAATATCTAAAGACCTGTCTATGGATTATAAGGCGTTCAGTCTTATGAAAAAACTTCCAAACCGGCGTGATAAAAATATATATGGCGCGAACATTGCATTATAGAGCCTTCCTAGGCAAATCTTGTCAAACTGCCCTTTTATTTTGGCAAGCATACCATAAGTCTTTCGAATTTTCTTCTTAATAGCTTGAATAATGAGAGTTCGCGTATTCTTCATAAACGCAGCAAAAGTTAGTCCCAAATAATTTAACGGATCCAAACATGCAATTGAGGATGACCCGACTAGAAGAGACTCACCTACTCCAGAATTTGGATGAAATACCATAAATTCTGTTTTAGAAGCCTCTTAAGGAAAGACCTATGTTGGAAAGACTAGATTGGACATCATTAACGACAGATTGAAGTGAATCAAGATCTTTAGCTAGCAAAATAATATCATCAACATAAGATAGATGACTATTATCAATGAACCGATCAATCAGGAAAGGGAGAATATTTATAGCAGCTGTACGGACATCTTTATTAAATAAAGCTGGACTAATGACTGACCCTTGTTTGACCCCTCTCTTTACTGGAATACGATCAGTAAGATGAATATCAGAACGCAGGTTTACATTAAAATGTTGATACCAATGCCATAAGCAAGACAATGAAAGGGTTGACGCCGTTACGAAGGAGAGCAAGGATAGCATGAGAATGAAGGACAGAGTCAAAGGCCTTAGAGGTGTCCAAAGCAAACACATACAGACTTTTCTTAGCCAAACAGTGCCGATCAATAATATCCAGGAAAACAGCATGTGCATTTTGAACTCCAATGTCACTTCTGAACCCAAATTGATTGTCGCCAAAATTGCAACGTACATTAATAAACGGGAAGAGAACTTTTTCAAGAAGTTTGCTAATTATCGAACAAACAGTAATTGGCCTATGTGAACCACGAAATGAAGGGTTTTTATTCTTTTTTCTAATGCAAGTTATAACACTTTCACAAAGGCCATTGGGCACATATTGCTGAGACACAATTACCTGGAACAATAAGGAAAGGTGGTCAAAAAGGTGCGGCGTGCCGTACTTCAGATGTGCGGTCTGTAGTCCGTCCAGACCGGGGGATTTTCCCGTTTGCATCAATTGAATTTGTATAGCTACAGATGAAGGTGGAATATTAACAAAGTTCTTACTATGGTCAATATTTGATAGGTAACTATAAAGAATATGTAGAAAAGAAGACACTTAAGAGGTGGTGGGTCTGCTGAAAAAATTGACAAAAAATGAGCATGCCACTCAGGAATACTAATCTGTTCAGATTCAAGGGAGTACGAACGAGTAAGTTTAGAAACTTGTTTCCATACTTGTGGTTTTTTTTGCATTTTCCAACAACCTTACGGAATTCACGTTTCGTAAATTTTATAAGTTCAAATATTACACCAAAACGAGGCCTATCGCACTCCAACCATATATGACACCAGAAACGATGTCGGATCTTCGCCTCTTTAAGCAGAGGAAAATCCGACCAACCTTTTTTCTCAGTGTTTTTTCTAACAGAAACTGAAGGTATTGCAAAAGATTCGGCAATTTTTAAAGAATGTACTATCTCAGCAAGATAGCAATCTAGGTCAATAGAATTTCCTTTAGACATAGAAGATAGCAAATGAAACGGGATCTTAATCTTTGAAAGGTGCGAATCAAGAACACAATGGTATAATCAAGAGCTCAATATTTACATTATTCAAGCACTTCCTCTTGAAAAAATTTATTTGTTAAAAGTTTTCTTCTCGTTACCGAAATCGGTAAAGAAAATTCAAGGTGAGAATGATCACTAAGCAAAAAATCACCCGAAACATGTACTGATCGACTCGCTACTTGACGAGAGTCGGTGACCACAAAATCTAAATTAGAAGTCGACCCAGAATTATGAATATAAGTAAAATCTCTATCATTCGGAACAACAGACATACGGCGGCAAAGAACAAATAAACATCTGCGAAAAGGGGGACGTAGCTTTTGAAAGATCGGTATTAAAATCGCCACAAATCGTCAGCCTTTACCCGAAGACCATATTCGGTGAGTAAGTTTCGACAGCGATGCACAAGCCATTGCATATTTCTGGGACGAATTCTCATCACGGTAATCTGTCGGCATATAAACACATATAAGCACCATGTTAGTAAAATCAGCTGCAACAAAAAATCACTAATATCAAGAAGCTTACAATAATACTTTTTAGGAACTGCTACCAAAATTCCGCCAGAGGGCCGACCTAGGACAGATCTAGCCGGGCGAATAAAAAACTCGTGATTGGTCGAAAGTTCCAAGCTTCTCGGATTATCAAAGTTAAGAAGATGCTCAATAATACAAACTATGTCAAATACACCAAAAACGAACTGTAGAATGTCTAACTCTTTTCTTGTTCCGTTAATATTCAGGTAAAAAGCTTTAGCCCACATATAAACTTCGGTTATTAACGCCTCGCTTGTATTGGCATATCACTATAACCCCCCCGATGCTCGTTTTTTCAACTCTTTGCACTGAAAGCTGGAGCTCATATGGCTACCACCGCAGTTTGCGCACTTGATACTTAGCTCAGGGCAAGGATTCCCACGGCTGTTACTATGTTCACCGGCACATTTACTGCATTTCAATTGATTAGTGCAGTTACGAGCTATATGGTCGAAACCTTGGTACTTAAAGCATTGTTTTGGTCTTTTTAAGGGCTTGGAAACTCGATAAAGCCAATACTCAATCTTAATACCATACTTAAGTGCCGCTTCCAACTCCTTTTGAACGAAAGCTTAGCTGTACAACCGATGACTGTCCAAAACGCCTTGCACCAGCAACACTTTCGACTGCGATCACAATGTTCGATACATCGAAATCTCTATCAATGTTTACAATCCCCAGAAACTCTTTCTTGACTACTCTCGAACGAATATAGAGATCCTCGGGAATCGTGGCTTTGACACTAGAAGCAGAAATTTCATCCTTCATGTGAATAACCAAGCGATTTCTGCCACGTTCAACGTGCTGCACCTTGTCAATTTGTCCTAGCTTTACAAGAAACTCACGCTGCTTTAAGGGATTGTTAGACTGTAAGCTAGCTGGTATGTTAGACAATACAACTGGGTAGTTTACCGGCAACCCAACTACCCATATATTTCCTTCTTATCGGAGTAATAATGCGTCTGTTTTTTAAACTAGATAATACGTCTGCCTACTTTTATATTTTAAGTTCATACTTGCTTTATTTCAGTATATTGTATTTCATTGCCGTCGCTCTCACTGCCGCTGTATTCATTAATGAAAGGAAACAAGGATTGCTTGATAGAAGTCTCGTTGCTGGTAAGTCTTTACTGGATAACTCATTTGTGGCTTGCAGTGGCGCTTTTAATATGTTACCATGGCAAAGATGAAAGGGTGAAGGGGGCAGTATCCAGTGGATGGGGTTTACAGGGTTTAACCCTCCCCCTTGAAATTGTTGTCTGATTCGTAAGAACGTAACAATAATCCATATAAACAAATTTTTGATGCGTTTTTTCAAGTTTCTTTTTTACCCTCCCCCTCTTCGAACAAAAATGCTGGACACGACCTCTCAAAGACATTGCCCTAGTTATATTGTTAAGTAGTTGATTTGCTTATTGAATAATTTCGAACCTATTTTGGGGTCGTGTGATCATTATTTGTTCTTTGGGTAACTTTTTTTTCATGTAACTGAAAAATTGCAGCTATATCCTTTGTCATAACAAGTATATGTTTCTGTACAACTTCACTTGACTCGCTCGTAGTCTCAGCTACAGGACAAAGCTCAGCAAACGTAGTGTTTTGAAGGTCAAAAGGGCTGGAGCCGTTCAATAGGGGGCGCAGTTTACAATAGGTTTTGAACTAGAAATTGCTTTTTTCTAGATGATTTTGAGAGTTTTCGCACCAACTTATATAAGTTTGAGAGTTGGACTTCGTAAAAATAAAAATGTTTTGATTTTGTGGAAATACTTACTATGAAGGTTTGCGGTTAGTTAGTCTTGTGTAATATGCTGCTTGGATGACAAACGAAATTTATTCTTTTAGATATAATGTTTCTAATTTTTTTTTTGTCTAAGAAAATATTCCTATTTCTACAAAATTACTAGTTTATTATTTGCACGTGTACAAAAACGCAATGTCTGTCCACCTTATTAATTTTTCTGCAAAATAAAGTTACAAGCAGTGGAAAAACCACACATTGAAATAGGATTATTATTGTGAAGCATCTTTAAGTGGTACTTAAACGATCAATATTATTGCCAATAATTCTGCCTGTTACAAAACTATTCACATTAGCGGGAACCAAAATTTATTGATATGCTATTTCAGTCAATATTTGCTATATTTTTTTTATTGAGTTACTTGTCAATTGATCGAGTTGTGTTCTTCCAAACCGAGTGGAAATGGACATACAACCCCCAAACAGATTGTGAAATAGTGACAACAACAGTTTACGATCTGGATTACGTGACCAGTATAATTAACGGATAGCATTAACGATACCAGTGATTTTATAAGGAGCTACATTTAAACGCTAAAGGCGCATTGATGACATTTTTGGTCTTACTATGGTAAGATGCTAGTTGACGATGAATTCATATGATACCTAAGTCTTAAACTTTCGGCAAATGAAAAAAAATGTGGATTTATTGAACTTTTGAGTGAACATTTTCTCTCCCTGGCGAGCGCTATTTTTAAATTTACGGATATAATATGACGCCAAAGCAGCAAAATATGTATGATCTTGTTTTACCAACAGTTTCAAGTGATACAATATCATGGTTGCAGGAGTAGCTGCAACCTAGTAAAGAGTGAACGTAGTAGCTAATCTGACATAATTATTTTTTTTCCACCATATTTATGCCTTTTTGTCTTTTGCGGAAGGTGTAACTTTATTTGATCCTCGCTACATTATTGATTTGTAGCATCAAACGAACACAATTGTGTCAAAAAGAAAAAAAAATACTTTAAGAAAACCCAAGATGTAACTCCAACTTTTGTTAACTGCCTAACCCTTAACACTTGATGGAAAAGCTTGCCAATATCAGTTTCATAAAAAAGGTAAAGGGCACATATGCTATCTTCCTGCTTACCTTGGTCATCTGCTGGAAATTCCTGTTTTAAATCCTTGGGTAGAATTACTTCCGCAATGTTCCGTAATAACTGTCTCAAATTTGATTCCGTTGTAAAATGCTCTGTTATTTTGTTCTGTCCCATAAGCTTTTTTGTCTGAAATGTTTTTTACAACGTGAAGATTGGCTGAGACACTTTGTTATGCTATTCCGTCCCACCTACTGTTACACAATAGTTACATAATTTAAGGTATGAGGAAGAGAAACAAGGGTTTTAGATCCATTGAACTTGAATTATTCGACCCAAAAATTGCATGATGAATCTGTCCTGTATTAGGCAGTATCTTGTTCAACGTTAAATCTTTGCGCAATGTTTTTGCGTCAATAGTTAGATAATTCAGATTCTCTATTGATTCCCTCCTTTTTCATTTTTATCTTCCCGCCTCAGTTGGGAAAACATCAAAGCGAATAAATTGACCATCATCATTTTCTTTA
>JAQQPU010001248.1:68480-78620 GCA_029168905.1 Artemia sp. Kazakhstan ARC1039 | reverse complement strand
ATTTCCCTTCCCCCATGAAAACTTCCTTCATGAACAGATCCTCCAACATAACCCCCGACCCACCCTTCCCTCCCACTAGCAGAAAAAAACCTCCTGAAAACTTCTGTATACTTCCGAATAACCAATACTATATGTTAACATTGGGTAAAGTTCATATCTTTTAGCCCTCCCTCTGGGTACTTCGGGGGATTAAGTCATCCCAAAAGACATATTTATCATATTTTCGACCATGCTGAACAAAATGGCTATCTCAAAATTTTGATCGGGTGACTTTGGTAAAAAAATAAGCGTGGGAGGGGGCCTAGTTGCCCTCCATTTTTTTTGGTCACTTAAAAAGGGCACTAGAACTTTTAATTTCCGTTCCAATGAGCCCTCCCACGATATTCTAGGACCACTGGGTCGATACGATCACCCCTGGGAAAAAAAAAAAAAAACAAACAAACAAACAAACAAACAAACAAACAAATAAACACGCATCCGTGATCTTTCTTCTGGCAAAAAATGCAAAAATCCACATTTTTGTAGATAGGAGCTTGAAACCTCTACAGTAGGGTTCTCTGATACGCTGAATATGATGGTGTGATTTTCATTAAGGTTCTATAACTTTTAGGGGGTCTTTCCCCCTTTTTTTGAAAATCAGCCAAATTTTCTCAGGCGCGTAACTTTTGATGGGTAGCTCTAAACTTGATGAAAGTTATATATTTGAAATCAGCATTGAAATCTGATTCTTTTGATATATCTATTGGTATCAAAAACCCGTTTTCTAGAGTTTCGGTTACCATTGAGCCGGGTCGCTCCTTACTTACAGTTCGTTACCACGAACTGTTTGATGAAACAATAAATTTAAAACTTAATTTATGGAGAAGAATTTTGGTTATAAGATTTGTAAAGTTATTTGCAAAAAAAAGTAAATTTTAAGAATTTAATATGAATTCAAACACCATGAACATAGTATTTTCTTTGTATTTCATGGAAAAATTTTTGCTCATTTCTATTTTTTTAAACATACTTTAAACATACAGAATAAACCATACAAGAAGATCTTTGTTTATCACCGGTATCTTTGAGAATTTGCCCATAAGAAAGTAAATTATTTTGTAGACAAGAAAAATAGATAAATGAAATTTTTCCCATTAGGCACCATTTTCAAAATAAATTTTAGTTTTCGCTTACGAAAGGGACTCGAAGGAAGAATATGTAACAGAGGGGACCATAAATTTCAGCCAAGGGTTTACGACCATGGATTTTATAATGGTAATGGTATCCTTATTGTGCTTCCCAGCCTTTCCACTCCATATGGTACCATATGACACTACGATGGGACAATTAAGACGAACTTATAAGAGGAGGGTAGGGAGAGGCAGTATTTTTTAAGTGAGCCATTAGATATATCTGTGCGATCTTGTGGTGGTCTGTTCCCCGTGGCAGAAAAAGACATTGCAAAAAGACGTGGCAGAAATCTGTTCGCTGTGGCAGAAATAGATAATGAAATGCGTGCTAACAATGCAAAAAGGGACATTCCTTCTTTTTCGAGATGGGAGGGGTGGGGGCTAAGCACCACTAATTGAGAATTTTAAACCATGAAAAATCGATTGGCTATCTTAGAATTAACATTCCCAGGCAATTAGACCCTCTTTGGGCAAACATTAATGTTTGGTGACAGAAAGAAGTTAAGTTTGGTTAATGCTAAAAAAAAAAAATAGGATGAATATATAATAGTTTAGAAACAAATTTGGGCTATATATTTGCACATTAGGGGGGTGGGGGTAAAGCATAGCATATATTAAATACGTAACCTAACCTAACCTAGGTACCTCCCCCCCCCCTTGAACCTCGAAAAACAACAGTTTAAATATTGTAAAATCAATGAGAAACCACGCTCTTCGATCAATTTAAATAACAATTACCCGCTTTACGGGTCTCCGTCACCGCATTCCTTCGACAGTCTGTAGCGCTGTGTACCATTAAGCGCAACTGTACCTTCTTTTGTTACATAAAAAGAGTACTAGATATGGCGATCCCCCTTAGATATGAGCGAACTCCCAACATTCTCTGACCACTGGTTTGTACTACTATATATACAGGTTTACTGGTTTGTAGTGTACTATTCATTTCGGTCAGACGCCATTTTGTACGGTTCCTGGTTCATTCGAAATTTCTGGATTCTTAATTTCAATTACTATTTTCTTGTCACCTTCAAATGGTAGTTTTTTTCACTAGACGTTTTTTAAACATGTTTTTAAACTTTTGGCCACTTTGGGCCGAGGTTCGCTCATTACTAGGTTTCAGCTATTGTTGCAACCATGATGGTTCCCGATAATCCCTGCAGGTCTTTTTTCCACAAATAATTTCAAGAACCATTTTACAAAAACAAAACTGTTTAACGAAAAATAAAAAGAGCCATATCAAAATCTAAAACGAGCAGAAGAAAATTCACACGGTAATTCAAATTTAAAACGGACAGAAAATGACTATGAACGAATAAACAAAACCCGAAACCAATAGAAATTAAAATGAATAATCATGTTAAACATAAAAATAACAGATGCTAGCATAAAAATCCTAAGACGAGCAGAAATTAAAATGGATAATCAATTCTGACTTAAAATGAACAGATATTACCCCAATTAGGAGTAAAACAACCACCCCCCTGCAAACCTTTGAGTATCAAATTTAACATGGTATTTATACTGTTATAAGAGAAAAAGAAGAGCCATTTGGTTTTTTTTTCAGGTCACACTATTTTTCTTCTTCAGTTAGTTATAAAATACCGACAAACAAATTGGCTCAACCTACCTAATCATTATTGTAACATAAATTGAGCAATCATGTTTAATACAGTGGTAATACATGTTTAAAACATTAATACGGTAATAACACATGTTTATCTGTGCAGATTTACAGTTATTTGCAGTGTTGGTTGTTGAGCGGCCTGTTAAAATTGTAGCCGGTGAGGCAAGGCCAAGCAAGCCTGGGCCCAGCCCTTGGTGTTCGTGGTAAGTTTCAAGAAAAAACACGAAACCTTTAAAGTGAATAAAATTTCAACATATAGATAGTCTGTAATCATATTTTCATTGAGTTTTCTCTTATGCCTTCAGCCTTTTAACGTCAAACTTACTTATAGTAACTTATAGTAAAGCTTATTTCCACAAATGTAACATCTCGCTTCCAGTTAGCTTTCATTTATTTGCTGTGACAGCTAAGAACAAGGCTGCTATTATTTATTTTTCCATTAAAACGACCTGAAGTAGTGGAGTAAATCCAAGTGAAGGAGATCTGCATAATAGAAGTTGGGACACAAATGCAGTAGTAGTACTTCCTCCCTTTTTCTTTTTTTTCTGAATTTGCATTGGAAGATTTAAGGACGTTGACTAACTTATACGGAAGTTCCACATGTAAATAGCTTAGTTTCTACGCCGTAGAAAGTCCCTGCAGAGAAGAAAATAAAGTAACTTTCACGCTCTAAAGAGTTGCCAGAAAATTGTACTTCGTATTTTCCTATAGTGGAAGGGCAATTGTCATTTCCAGAATGACGTAATTATGTAGCAGGTATGGAGTTACGAGCTTGCAGCCTCCGTAATTGACAAGTGTACCAAAGTTATATAGGGGAAGGGGTCAAAAACTTTACAGGAATAAGTGTGTTTGGAGATGAACCACATTCTGTGGAGATTTACATGAAAAAAATAAAGTAAGCAAAAATGTTAATATTTGGGCATAAAAAATGGCTTCTGATGGATCATACTCTGGCCGTTTGGTTAGATACTCATCCGCCACTTAAAATTTTGCTTCTGTGATTTTTATGTAGATGCTTATTAGTGAGAAAAAGTACACATACATTTTTTTCGTTTTTTTCTGTGTTTAGGAAGCTTCTTCATACAAAATTTCAATTGTGATTCCATTTTGAGAATTCTTTTCCGTGTCGGCTGTTCAGTGTCTAGATTGTATTAAAATTAGGCATTTATCAGGCGCTTTGGTTTAGCTGTTCAGATTTATTTAAAATCAAATGTAACCTCATATGACGTCATATATACCTCAGACCTCTTTCTTTTCCCTATTGCATCAGTTACTATGAGATGGACTTCGGTCCTTCCTGTTATTTTTTTTATGTAATTCTCGGTCTGATATGATCTGTTATTGGTCTGATCTGATCTGTTCTGGGTCTGATCTGATCTATTCATTGTTTGATGTGAAATTACTAGTATCTTCTGATACTGAGATCTTTGCAGATAAAGCCTCAAATAAGTTGGCTTCTTGTTTGAATAAATCAACATAAAAATCCAATTCTTTTAATGTATCTATTGATATTAAAATTCCGTTTTTTAGAGTTTCGGTTACTATTGAGACGAGTCACTCTTACTATACAGTTCGTTACCACGAACTCTTTGATACGGATTGTGGTTCGCCTCAGAAGTTGACCAATATACTTCTATGTACTTTTCATCCCCAACAAAGAATTGAGTATGATTTTTTGTACTAAATTTAGAAAACCTGCCGATGTGACTGCATGAGGAATGTCCAGATACATCACCAAACCTATAATTACTTATATACTAGCAGTTACTGTAGCGCAGCGGCTTGTGAGCTCTCCTCCTGACAAGGAAGAAAGAAGTTCGAGTCGTTCTACAGTAACAATTAAGCAACAATTAAGCGAGAAAGAGAACACCAAACGTATCAAAATTGGAGTTAAAATATCCATACGGCATCACCTCCCATTTATTCTTCCCTGGTCGGCAAACTTATTGTGCCCAACGTTTATATGTCCAGGGACCCAGAATAAACGAAGGCTTTTGAGCCGTTTTAACGCTCTTATAAGAGTATCTTAAAGTCGCCTTATTATTTTCTCTTTTATTGGTGCTTTTATGCTTACTATAGATTCTAAGCAGCCCAGGGAATCAGTATCAATAACTACTGATTCTCCGGTCCAATCTTTTTTTTAAATCTCATTTAAGGCTGTTAATAGGCCTTCACATTCCGCTTGATAGCTACTTTTATTGTCAGTTCTAACACAAATGACTTCTTCCCGGTGAGGGATTGCAACCGCACAGCCGCTAGCTCCATTCTCAGGAATGAAAGAACCATCTGTATAGAAGGCAATATGATTATTGTTATATGTCTAGATTTGGTTTAGAAGTTCAGAGTTCATTACCAGGTCTGATCTGGTTAATCTCGTTGATCCCAGTAACCTTTTTTATTTTTTTAGCACGATTCTCAGCCTTTTTTCTTTTCTCTTTTCTTTTGGCATTGGCATTAGTATACTACTACTACTACTAACAACTCACTGCAGCACCAAGCCGCCTGAGGCCAACACAGCTACGCACGCTCCTCCATTATTATATCTTGCTTCAAAATCGCCGTATAAGAAACTCAGCCGAATTTGCTCTTGATCAAAACTATTAATAGCTGTATTGACTAATTAGGTTACTATAGGATATATTGGTTAAACTGGGGGGATAAACTTTTTTAGGGGGAGGGGGCGTGAACTTACAAAAAAAAGTGATTACAAACAGGAAAAAGCCTACGGCCTTTTCTTCTTTGTCATAGAAAGAGATGTGCGTCAAAAAACCAGGTGCTAACTCAGTTTAATGTATGCAATGGTTAATTCTTCTAATGATCGTCTTTTAATATAAAAAACAATATAAAAGAAACTCGGAAATTAAAGGAAAATTTGTGTTGTTTGGTCATCCTTACGTTTGATACTATGACTAGAGTTCGTTCTTTACCATAACACAAACAAGAAAAAGCCTTTGGCTTTTTCTTATTTGGAATAGTAAGAGACGAACTTCTGAGAATCAGGCAGCTAACTAAGTCCAATATGTGTCATGGTTTGTTCTTTACTAGGTTTCAAAAATCTCCACAGCCATGATACCAATGAAACTTACATAATCTCTATTTATGATTAACTACACTGATCTTTTATATAACATACTTTAGAGAAGCCACTTTCAAAAGGTGTTTGTTTGAAGTTATATTGTCAATATATTATTTCAGTTAACATGGGTATGTCGTTCTTTACTGTAATTGTAGTTTACTTATACCACCATAAAGGTTTCTGCCGTGATTCCTTCTTTTCAAAATTAAATTAATTACTATGGGTTAGAGTTCGATCTTTACCACAACCTATCTACCACTGCAACCTGGATCTTCACTAGAATATTTATCATTTACTATAGGCAACAGTTCGTTCCTTAATATTATGACTATTATCATTTATGATGAACTGTATCGGTAGTTTATGTGACCATGTATATAATTACTTATTTAAATATTTTAATTTCTATTGGTTTTAGTTCGCTCTTTAATAGAAAAAAAATTGATTTTTTTAATTTTTACATAGCGTCACTCATTACGTCATATATGGTTATTAGTACACAATCGGTGTTAGATATTACGTCACGTCACTTATTACTTCATATATGGTTATGATTGCTTAAAAAAATCAAATGTCTTTGAAAAATATGAAAAGACATCTGAAATGCAGTTTTTTTGTAAAAAGTGATTCTATTTTTAATTTTATTTTGTTTTTTGATTAAAAAAGGCACTAGAACTTTTAATTTCTGATCAAATAAGCCCCCTCGCAAAATTCTAGGACCTCTGGGATGATACGATCCCCCTGGGGAAAAAAGGCAAATAAACACGCATCCGTGATCTTTCTTCTGGCAACAAATACAAAATTCCACATTTTTACGGATAGGAGCTTGAAACCTCTACAGTAAGGTTCTCTGATACGCTGAATATGATGGTGCGATTTTCATTAATATTCTATGGCTTTTAGGGGGTGTTTTTCCCTTTTTTTGAAAATAAGGCAAACTTTCTCAGGCTCGTAACTTTTGATGGAAATGAGTAAACTGATGAAACTTATATATTTAAAATCAGGATAAAAATCCAATTCTTTTGATGTATCTATTACTATTAAAATTCCGTTTTTTAGAGTTTCGGTTACTATTGAGACGAGTCGCTCTTACTATACGGTTCGTTACCACGAACTGTTTGAAACCATCTATCTGTAATTATTTCTTCTCCATTTATTACGCTTATTTTTATGTTTGGTGCGTTTGTCATGGTTACATTAGTAGCTGCAACCTAGTAAATAGTGAACCACAGCCCATTGTAACCAAAAGTTTAAAAACACATTTAGAAAAAAACTTGCTGGTGAAAAAAATTAACATCTGACACTGATTCAGGAATGGTAACTATTATTTCGGTTCGTCTTAAACATAAAAGGCTATTGCGAAAAAATTTATGATGATTTCGAAAAAAAGCCTCAAACCTCTTGAAATTGCGTCCAATAAAAAACAAAAGTGTACCATTGTAATCAACTTAGTCGGAGATGCTTAATGCCTCATTCAAAAGCTATTTCTCCTATCTACTTGCTTTCTATAAATTCCGCCACCTACAAGTGCTGCACGGCACTAAAAATAACACTTTTTGTGCCATTTCTCAAGGGGCGGGGCTAGTAGGTTACCAGAACATCTTCAACAGATTTTTGATAGCTCTTATAAAAGATATTGCTCATAATTACGTCTTTCCTATAAATACCACGATCAGCAAGTTTCAAATGGCATTAAAAACGACACTTTTGATGTCATATCTCAAGTGGAAAAGCCGGGGCGTATGGGCTTCCAGAACTTTATAGTGTGAACTTTATAGTGAGAACTTTATAGGTTTGCAAGTACACCTCCCGGAATTTCCTCCTCAAAGCCTCCTTAATAAGCTAAACAAATAAGGTACAAATTCCAATATATCAAATATATCAAATATATTATATCAAATATATATCAATATATCAAATATAGATTATTAGAGGTGTGGCTCTATTACTACAGCGTTAGTAATTAGAGTGTCTTGCGTTCAATTCTTGCCACTTTTTTTCAATAACGGTTTTGTCCCTTGTATGTGATTATTTTTCAGATAATTTCTCTGTTTTTGTAAATGTGATGCACTCATCTTTAAAGCATGTCCTGGGAAGGTATTTTGTCCAGTATTTTGATTCAAAAGGGAATAGAGGTCATCCAGTTCATGGTTTGCAACAGCATTCTTAATAGATCACTAAATCCATACTCCAAAGGTTGGCGTAATTTTATCAAAATTTTGTGGGGAGGGGGGGGGGGATCAAAGTTGGAGCCAATTTTCCCAAATCAAGTGAAAATGACAGAGAAAAACTGAAAACAAACCATACAGTAAAAATAAGGTAAAGAAAACTGACCTGTTTCAGTGGATGCTTGAATCATACAGGTTTATCTTATTTTTGACAACATTTTTGGAGAAACTAATTTTCAGCTAAGGGGGTGCAAACTGGGGTCAGGGGAGAAACGGAGGTCTGAGAGAATCAGTTGCCGCCTTTACCTCATAGCAAATTACGCCCCTGGCCCCAATCCCTTGCTACTTATGGGTTGGAGAAGTGTAGGCATGTGGTTCTTTAACTACTTAAAGTAGTATTTTAAAAGAAGGATTACTTATCGTTAAATTTGCTTATATAAATTATTTACTTATTTTCACTATCTAATTGACAGGATAAAACTATTCATAATTTATAGTCTATAGAGAAATCATAGTACTAAAAGCCTATTTGCATTTGTTTTTCCTGTAATATTGTTTTAGGCGTCAGGTTACATTCTAACACTCATTTTTTAGGATCGTACCCCCCCCCCCTTCCGCAAATAAATATCTACCACCCCTCCTTAAGAATAGACCACTGCATTATGAAGGAAACAACTTAAGTTAAATAAGACATGAAAATAAACGCCAGAAATATTTTAGTGCAATAAGAAGGAAGATATCACTTTGCAGCACCCTTGTGGACATTACTCATATTTTTAAACGGACTCTCTTTTGTTACAGTAGCCTTCTAGTTTCTGCTACTCAGTAGGTGATTTATAAAGCCCTGTCTTCATTATGGCTTTTTCAGGTGAAGGCGGACAAGTAAAAACTGCTTTTTGCTAATCGAAAAACAAACGTTTCAGAAAAAAGCCGTTTCAAATGCGCCTGATTTGGTTTTTTGAGGCTTAAAAAGTACCAAAGGAGACTGGGGTTGCCTGAAAAATTAAAAAAGCACGGACGGCATTGCCTGAAAAGACCATAATGAAGACAAGGCCTAACTAATAGTAAGGGGGCTGGGAGGGGAAATATGAAATAGAATAGAATTTTCGAACCTCGGAATTAGGGTTTTGAACCATTGAGATTATAATAGAATCCATTTCATTCTTTCTAATCTTTCTAGTCCAGAAATGTTACCCAAAGTACAATTTTTGGTGCCATATGGCCGTTAATGATGGTGCTATCTAGTCAATAGCGCAATAGAATAGATATAAAGTTTTTGTAGGTTCTTATCCTCCTCCTTATATTTCACCCCTCATTTGTAATATACCACTGAATTATGAAGCTAATCACTTCAGTTAAATAAAGAACTAAAATAAACGCCAGAAATGTTTCTGTGCAATAAAAAGGGAAGTGTCACCTTGCAGCACCCTTGTCACTGTATATTAATAATATACAGTAAGATCACGACTCAGTGATTTTTGGCTACTACATTCTCGGCGCGTACAAACAGCAGTAGTATGTTACCTTATACTTTGCTCGGGGGTATAGCAATTTCTACTTTATTCTATAGAAGCTCTTCACCTTTTCAAAGAGAGTGAGTATCCTCTCACATGGCCTTATACTTCTACTACTTTATGTTCCATCTTGTGCTAGTTAGGACCTTGCATAATATGTTATGAAGGACAAGTTTTCTGGCATAATTTACGTAGACTAGATTTCTACTTCATGATATATATATTGTATATATGTCTTCCGTGTCAGAAAACCAGTGGTAAACTCGTATCAGAAAACCAGCATGTCTTGTTTAGCTGCCTATATATTCAATTATTTTTTGTATATATTCAAGTTTCAGATTAGCATTTTCTACAGTTTGAATAGTTCATTCAATCTATCAGTATCAATATTTTTGCAATCATTTACATAGATATGGAATATTCTAAGCGACTTCTGGTGAGTAAAATTTTCTCATTATTATAATAAAAAGAAATCTATTTTTTTTGTCTCGTCATTAAGTTAGGGAAGAATTTCCTTCCTTTCTTACGCTTTTTTTTCACTGTGTTGTTAGCTCTTTTAAAAAGCATTTCGCTAAATATTCAAAACAGG